>KZ506675.1:118394-143729 GCA_002844005.1 Limosa lapponica baueri
GGAGGGCAGAGCGGAGCGGACCCGCTGCCATGCCACCAGCTCCACGGAGAGGACTCACTCGGCTCTTCCCTCCCGCACTCCGGGTGCATCGCAGCTCCTCTGCTCCCCGAAGGGTGCCGGCGCTCCTCCTGCCTGCCGGGGTGGCCACCAGGCTGGCAGCGGGGGCCGGGTGGCGTGGGCCGGCGGGCTGCTTGGCAGGAAGCTTTCTTGACACCAGGTCTTTGCTTATGGAGGACGCTTGAGCTTTCCAGGTGTACGGCCGTTATCTTGGTTTTAGCACTCTCCAGCTGGGCCCCGTCTCCAGGTCTGGTGCGGGAAGGCTCTGGCGCAGCCTGCGGCAGGAATGCTCTCCGAGGGTGATTTAACAGTGTAAGAAAAACAGTCCCGTGTTCCTAACGTTTCTTTGTGCTAAAACTAAAATATAAAATACACCTTGTCCAAGCAGGCAGGGGATTGGCGTCGGCTCTGCAGGGTAGTAAAGATGCATTGTGTACACTTCCCCTGGGCACCAGGGCAGAGAGAGATCTCGACATGTGAATGATTACGTGTTCAGCCGTCGTCCGCAACCCTTCCGCGCTGCAGCCTGTCCTACTCGCTGTCACTCTTGTCCACCAGTACCGCGTCGGACTCCTCCGTGATCTCCAGCAGCGTCTGCATCTCGGGGCTCTCCCCACGCAGCAGATCCGAGTTCTCTCCCTCCTCTCCACCAACCTCCACCAGCTCCGTAGCTTTCACTTCCACCTCGCCCTCTCTTATCTTCTTGACGTGGAAAGTGAAGGGTGGCACTTTGTAGACGGCTGTCTTGGACCTGGCATAGATGGTGTGGTCAGGGGTGAAAGACTTCCTCAGCTTGTCCCGAGAGGTCTTCATCTTCTCCCTCCTTTCGTTAGTCACAATCTTGGTGCCCAGTTTGTTCATCCTCTTCTCCAGGTTGTGGCGGGTCTTCTCCAAGTTGTGGCGGGTCTTCTCCAAGTTTTCCTTGGTCTTTAGCTTAGTCTTCTCCATCTTCTCCTTTGAGAATGCCTTCTTAAAGTCATCCACTCTTTTCATGCCGCTTCTTTTGATGCGCTCTGCCCGTGACTCTTCGATAATCTCTTCAATCTCCACCTCTTCATCCGAGGAGAGCTGGACGTGGTCCTCCTCCGCATGGTCCTCACCCACGGGCACCTCCTCGCCCTCACCTTCCTTCTCCAGCTTTTCACCCTCCTTCAGAGACTTGCTGATGCTCAGTTTTGACGGGAGCTTCACTTCATCCTGAAAGACACAGAGTGGAGCCAGTGAGACACACATACACACACTCACACACCCACCCACCCAGCACTTCAGGAAGAGGCCAGCGCTGAAACTGGAGACTTTTCCCTTCCTCCTGTGTCCCTGTCACAGTCCCATCCCCTCCAGTTTCATCTTCATCCCAGGGCCTGGCCACCGCACGTCCCCACTCCTGGCCCTGCATCCTGCCATGGAGGGGCTCAGGGCGACATGGTGCCCCTTTGCTTCCCAGCACCTGCCCAGAGCCCTTCTCGTCCCCGCCAGCCCTCCCAGGGGTGGTCTCCTCTTGCTGAGACCACTGGCCACCCCCAGCTCTCTGGCCTGGCCAGGCTCTGGCCAGCGGTGGCCCCAGGCACGGCACGGTGCTCAGCTGCAGATGGCAGCACAGTCCGAAGCTGAGAGTCCAGCCACAGCACCGCTGGCATGGCTGACCCCAGGCTGCGCTTGGACTTTCCCAAGGCCTTGCAGGATCCAGATGTGGGGCTGGGACATCTCTTGGGATGCAGGAGGCCACCCAGTTTTTCCCATTTCTCCACTGGGGACTAAGGGCATTTGCCCAAGCCCGTATCCAAAGGCAGCCCCGACTCGCCCAGCCGGGTCTGCGAGGTTACGCTGTCCCCCCGGGGACTGGAGGTGAGTTCATTCAGCTTCTCCACTCTCCCGGGTCAGCCAAGTTGCTGATCCCAGCGGCAGAGGACAAGCGTGTGCCCAGGCGAGGGGCAGAGCTCTGGAGCGGGGTTGGTTTTCAGCTGAGCAGCACATAGCGTGCGTCCCTGCCACAATGAATCACCTCTCCCTTCCCAGGACAGGCTGGAAATAGCCCATCACTGCACGCAGCCCCACAGCTGTGGGGCTGCAGCCCATGGCTCAGAGATTCATGGTTTTAATCTCCGGAGCTGGGCGGGAGCGGCGCGGGGCCGCTGAGACGAGCCGTGTCAGGCAGCAGCAGCCCAAAGGCAGCGTGGAACGGGCGCGCAGAGAGCGGAGCTGCTGGATGAGGTTTGGGGAAAGGACAGCTGGTGCCATTCCCAGCCCTGGGGCAGAGCAAGGACGGGGGATCCCAGTCCAACACTGGCCGGAGCAGGGCCCAGGGAAATCAAGGGGCAGACCCTGGCGTACCGACACATGGCTCTGGCTGACCAAGGTCACGGCCACCACCATGGCTCTGGCTGACCAAGGTCATGGCCACCATCGTGGCTCCGACCTGAGTCCCCGGACAGAGGCAGGACAGGAGAGCCCCTCTGCAGACATTGAGCTGCTCGGCTCGGCCAGATACACTGTCCCCAGCTCTTCCTCCCCTTACACCGCTTGAGAACTGGTATAAGCTTATTGAATAGGTGGCTCCGGCACAGCTTCGCCTGGCAAAGCTTTGTGCTCAATGGCAAGTCAGCTCCGCAGAGCGCTGGGCTCAGTGAAGGCAACATGGGCTGCGGTGGCTGTTTTGGCCACTGGCCAGGGCAGGGGTTTTGTGCTGGGTTTTATCCAGAGCAGAGACCTGCACTGGGCAAAGCTCTTCACCCTCCAAGTCACAGCTCAGCTTCCAAATACTTTCTGGAGTTTCAGGTGAGGTGGCCAACACATGTTTTCTTCATTTGATGAGCCATTCCAGGAGAAAACAATACATACACTCTCCAGAGGGACGGGTCGGTCCAGAACAAACCCCCTTGCTGGGAAGACAGGGATCCTGTTCTCCACAACAACACCTGCTGGAGCAATCCCAGAGACTCCCAGGGACCCTGCCCCGCCAAGCCAGGAACATCAGGAACTCCGGCTGCTTCCTTCCCTCCAGTCAACACAATGAGCCAGAACAAAGGCATTCCCCCCTTGCCTGGCACGACTGTCACTGGAAACAGGCCATATCCTGCAAACTCAGATACTTATCAGCCCCTTGTGAGCCCCAGAACATGTGTGTGCAGAAAGAAACACCACCTCAAAAAATTCAGCTCTGCCACATAAATAACCTCCTTTCCTCATGTTGCACCAGCAAATCCACCTTCTGGCCGAATTTTCTGATGAGGCTGAATGTGCTGCACCAGCAACACACCCATCCGCCCCTGGGAGCATCCTGCTGCTCTTCCATCGCAGCCATGAGGATGTGGCGGCAGCAGGTCCCGGTACGTGGGGAGCTGGGGCAGCCCTGCGAGGGCGAGAGTGTGGGTCCCTAATCCCTGACTCCTAATCCTGAGAGCAGCATCACCCGGCTGTTTGACCCCGACTCCCCCAGATGGATGGTCTGTGGGTCACAGCCAGCCCCACGCTGCTGCTGTCCCCCTGCACCGTCCCCACAGGCACCATCCCAGCCCAGCACCGCTCACGGCCCCCAGACTCCGCTCAGGCCTCTCTCATGAGGCACCGTGGATGCTGGAACACAGATGCTCAGATGGAGCCCGTCCGTTCCCGTACGTGACACCCGCAATCCCAGCCTCTCCCCTCGAGACCCTTTCCAAGAGCTTTTCTCCAGCTGTGCTAGGGAAACCCTTTGCAGCCCTCACCCGGCCCCTTCCCCGCAGGGCCAGTTGACAGGGCAGTGTGCTGGCCACAGGGCTCTCGGGCTGGCCCAGGGCCACCAGATGGTGCATCTCTCTCTCCTACGCCTGCTGTAATTCCTGCATTTTTTCCTCCTGACTCCTCTTCAATTGGAATGCTTATCTGAGCCACAGATAACCAGCTGGGGGACAGCTGGGGGATTTTCGGCACTGTGTGCCTTGGGTCACTCTCCTGCCCACCTGCATCCCAGGAACATTCCTGCTGGATCAAGGGCTTGGGCTGCACGAGAGCAACCAGCAGCTCTGGCACGGCCCAATGGGGGCGAGTCCGTTGTAGCCGAGCATCCCTCACGTGCAGCTCCCCACGCGCTCCCATGCACTGCCCAAGTGCCACCAAGGGTCCCCTCCTCCCCACAGGGAGGTGTTTCTCCCATGGGGAAGGGGAGCTGCCTGGCGGGGGCAGAACGTGCCGTGGAGGACACTGGGACCTCGCTGGAACGATCAAGAACCGCTCTGGGTCTAGGGGCGGCTGCTACACAAACCCCCGCTCGGAGCAAGGCCCCGCGGTCTCTGCACTTTGTTTCACTCACGACTCATCCAGATGAGCCCCGATTTTAACACCAGGCATTCCCATTATAGTTTTACTGGGAAAACACTGACCCTTAAAGTGGGCAGGTCCAAAACCCTAGCTCTTGGCATCGCGGCCCTTTGGGGTGTTCAAACCCTGGCTCCCAGTCAGCAGACGGAAACCAGTTCTGTTCTCTGAGCCAGCCCGAATCCAGCTGGCACAAAGACAGCGAACAAACAACAATTCTCAGAAGATTTTTATACCAGAAGACTCTTGCCCTGCTCCGTGCCCAAAGCAGAGCTGCCCCCAGCACAAGGAGCTCCCTGGGGAGCAGTTGGCTCCGGGAAGCTCCCTCCGCGGGCAGAGCCCGGCAGCCTCCAGACACTGGGGTGCCCGGAGGGATCCTGGTGCCCGCACCCAGCGCAGCCGGGTACCAGCTGACGGGTGCTGGACTGCTCCCTGTCCCTCCTGCTCCAAACAATTCGGAGCTGTCAGAGCTGGGGCAGCCCGGCCTCTGCCTTGCCCACTAAGTGTGCTTTCATCTGGCATTGTTTTCCAGCCCGAGTTCCCCTGCAGTGAGTCACGCAGGACGCCCCATGGCCATGGACACACCGCCCCGTTGCTACAACACGAGTAAACACTTCCCCCGAGCTATAAAAGGCCAATGGGACACAGAGCAGAGCCACATTCCCAGCCTCCCAGAGGTCTTCAGGCACTGCAGAATCACCAGCAACCCCAGGAACCTTCCCAAAAAGCTCCTGGATTGCTCTCGGAGAGGCTCTTATTGTCAGCACGTAGAAAACAGAGTCCCAGAACTCCCAGCCACTCCGATCTCCAGTCTGCAGGTTTAATGGGGGATTTTTCACATGCGCATGCTAATCACATCTGTAATTCATTTCGATGGGTTATTTTTACACAACTGCAAGAGCAGGAAGAGTTGAGTTTGGCTGACATGCACCGTAACATGCAGAACACGACCAGCTCACATCCCTGGCTCTGCTGTGACCGAGCAGGGCTGGTCCCGGCCACTGCTGGGTGAGATGGAGCCGCTGCATCCCCTGCCCCACGGCAGCCCCTCCTGCCCCATGGCAGCCCCTCCTCTGCCCACCCAGGGCAGGGCAGACAAGCCCTGGCTTGGGGGGTGCTGAGGGAGGATTAAAAGCATCTGGGCAGAAGGCGGCTTCTGGGTCAGATGGAGCCCAGCCAGAGAAGAAGTCCTGCCTTCCCATTGCCCCGATGGCTGCTTTGCTCTGCCAGTGCTCAGAGGATGCTTTTCCGTGCTGCCCTTCCCTTGCGGTCGTGGGAAGGACTCGGCCGTTGTACCCGACCAGCACCCACCGCCCGCAGAGCCCAGGGAGGTCAGGGTGCCCTGCACAGTGAAGGCAAGGGCTGAGTTTTCTTCTCCAGCGCCTTGTTGGAACAGGGTTTGTCTGTGGAGACTGTAATTGCCATCAGACTCTCTTGCTGTATCACAAAATTCTGTCTTTTTAAAAAATCTTGTCACTCTCCTGAAAAGGAGAAGTTTTCCCTGGCAGCTTCTCCCAGACACCCTGATTCCGGGCTGAGCCCACCTTTTCCTGGCTCTGGGGAGTCCTGTCCCCGACCGACGGCTGGTGCCACCGGCCAGTGCTGCCACACACCCACAGTGGGAGCGGAGGCTGTTTTCTCCAGCAGCCACACAATACAAGGAAGGCTGACAGGGCACCGCGCTGTTACCAGCAGCCCTTGTGGCATGAGATAAGCGTTAGATAAACAACAGCTGAAGTCACCACCACTCCAGTCTGTGCAGCAGCTCCTGGTGAACAGCACTGGGGGCTGCCATGGAACAGAAACGGGTGCTGCCACCCCTGCCTGGCACCACTGCCGTTTTATGTCACAGTTTGTGTTCTCTACCTATTACCTTTTACCTATTTAAAACAACAACTTCAAACCATTTCAGACACACTTACACAATAAACCTTACAAGAAGCCTGAGGAGGTAGGGATTATTGGGTCTGTATTTCAGAGGGAGGCACCGAGGCTCAGAAAACAGGTAGGGTTTGCCCCGTCCCAGCAGACGCCAGCAGAGCCAGCTGCTGTGGGCTGGCAGCCCTCCGTGCAAGCCGTGCAGCAATCCCTCCCTCCCGCGTCGCAGAGGCAGCGCACGACACGTCTTGTAATGCCTGGGAGAAACCCACGGCTCCTACCACCCTCTCTAAGCAGGGCAGGGCAGGCAGCAAGCAGCAAGCGGGTTAGTCAGCAAGCGGGGACATCTCTGCCAGCTGCAGGATCAGCCGGGCGGGCTGAAGGCTTGCAGCAGCCACAAGCAGGCGGAGAGGCCAAGGCTCTGGAATCAGCAGCTTTCGGGGCTCCAGAAGAGGTTCAAAGTGATCTTCAGGGGCTCCTCCTGCCGAGGCCCTGAGCTGCTGCCTCCTCCTGTGTCTTCTGCTGCCTCGGGCCATGGCACCTTCCGTGGTCAGAGGGAACCGCTCCCAGAGACGGCTCAGAGGGCAGTCCCCGGTGAAGCCTCAAAGCGCACCCTCGGGATCTTCTTGGGCTAAGACGAGGAAAACCGCGTTTCAATGGCCGGCAGAAAGGAAGCAGAATGGAAAAACTTACCTGTCCCCATGGGAATCTGCTCAGGAATGTCGCCACCAAAGTAATCCGGGTTAGCATGAGAACAGCGGAGAGAAAAGGCACAAAGGGGCATGATTTAGTAAAGGGAGAAGCCAGGTAGCAAAACCGGACAGAAAAGACAGTCAGCAAAGGTTTATCAAAAGGAAGAGCATCCTTCTCTAATTTACGGCAGGTCCTAGGAGACACAGAATCCCTTCTGTGGGTTCAGGCAGGTTTATACTGAACGCTGCCACAGGGCCGGGTTCTGCTCCCTTTCCACAGCTCTGAGTGACTGACGTCAGCTCTTCTGGAGAGATCCCTGTTCCTGTGGTGTAACCGAAAGTGGAGTTTGCTTGTATGTGTAAGGTTATGAAAAGCTACTGATTTTCAATCACTATGTATATTAATTCAAACTCACAAGCTGGAGAGATGGGAACAGCCGGGTGTGATTCCAGACTCCATCCGCGGTTTGTCGGTCCTGACCGTACCCTAAACCCACACTCGGCAACACCCAGCAGCTCCCAGGCAGCTGTACCAGTGACACCACAAACACGCTCACGCAAAATCAACCCCTCTCTCTGCTCAACACACTCTGAGCACAGGGGGTGGCTACTCAGCACCCCCAGCATATAGAATTAACCCCTCCATAGGCAACAGGCATGGCCTCGACTCCTACATTCCAAAGGTTGGACAGATTTTATCTCCAATAGAGCCAAGAGGTCCATAAAAAGAGAGGCCTCGCGTCCTTAGAGAGAAGACTACTGAGTCCTGCAGTAAGAAGTGACCAAAGGACACCGCTGAGACAAAGGAAAAGATCTAAAATATGAGGGGGAAAAGCAAAATAGGCCAGGATTAGGTAAACGTTAAAGGGATAAGCTGTTCCTTCTCAAGTAGTACCTCCCCAATGGGCAGAGGCCCTTCTCCCCTCTGTAATTTAATGTATTGTGCAATCTTCTTGGCACTTTTTTCTATCAGGTGCATCTGGTTACTCTGTGTCCTGGCGGCTGTGTCCGAAAGGGCTGCATCTCCCTTGTTAGCGGCGTGGTACGGGCACTGGAGCCAGTCCAAACTCCACGGTGAAAAGCAAGGGAGGAGAAGCACAGGGAGGGGGAGGCTGCGTTTGGAAAGTGCTTCTGCCTCTCAGTGAGTCAGACGAAAGGCAGGGCTGGAGGAAACAGAGAATAAATAGATGGCAGAGTGAAAAGGCTTTTTTTTTTCTTTTTTCCCCTCTGACAGCAGAAAAGTTTTGCTCCGACTATCGGTGTTTGTCCAACTGGCTTCACTCTTGGAGTGGCTCCTCCCGGATAAACCTGTCTCAACTGATTAATAACCCCAGAGCTATTTCTGAACAGCAACCAGTAAAGGTGGAGTTTGCATGACAGATGACATGCAGATAGATCTGTGCTGATACTGACATTTGCATCCTCACATAAAGCTATAGACTAAACATCCTGAGAATTTTTATTCTAAATATTTGATTTTCCCTCACTGACACTGAGCATCTTCGTTTCTGGTCTTTGTCTTATCTCGCAGCTGGACAGTGGATCCACAATTCTTCGGGTGCTTTGTAAGTTGTAGAAGGTCTTGCAGAATCAAGAGGACGACATTATCCCGAGCAGGATAAAAGAGGGCCGAGCGTGTTGCCGAAAAGCTTATGAGTCATTGCCCTGCTTTACATGGAGACCTTGCAGTTCTCTGGCCATGGCTGGGCAGGGCCAGCACACCCCGCTCTGGGCAGTGGGGCAGGAGTAGCTCCAGCGAAGACGCCAGAACAGCCCCAGCTCTTGCCCAGTCTGTGCCCGGGTCAGGCAGGACATTCCTTGCAGACCCGTCAGCGCTGGGCTGAGCGTGGCTCTCACCCCCCGGCACACACCGCCTGTCGGGGCTGGGGCTGGGACGGTGACAGCACCGTGAGTCACCCAGCTCAGTGCCAGCCCCCGGAGCACGCTGAAGGGCGCAGAGGGACACACGGCAACCGCAGAGCCTTCCCATTTCCATGAACTGGGGGCAATGGGGATCATACTCAGGAGAACCACCTCTCCCCTGATGCTCGCACCTGCCCAGAGCTCTGCAGGGCTGTGACACTGAGCGGCTTTTACCATCCACCAGCCAAATTCCCACCCAGGGCACCAGAGAGTAACGGGACCGTGTCTGAGCACTTCTGGAGTTCTTTGGTTTCTAATCCCAGACCTGCAAACATGGGTACATGCAGCCTTGGAGAGCGTTTCCTGCTGGGTGTCCATGACGGGTTAATTATTTTTGCTGAGGGCTCATATCTAGCTTAAGAATGGGAAAATGAGGCACAGTCTCACTGGAAACCAGAGCCCTGCAGCCACCCAGCCCAGTGAGCACTGGGAATTCTGCACGTCATTGCACTCCCGCGAGCAGGGACGCCACCGGCATCACCCAGACACGGGGGATGCTCAGATCCAGTGCTGACGGGCACAGGGGAGGCCCGAGAGAGGAGTCTGTGATCAGAAGGAATATCACCTGTGGGTTTATTCCCACGAGCCATTGATCATGCGATCTGACCCTATCCCACCTGGCTGAGCAGCTTCCAGCCCTTTGCTCCGAGACAATTCCCTGCCGCACAGCTCCGCATGTAACTCTAACGCTGAAGGGATTTCAGCAAAGCAACAGCCCTGGCACCAACTGCTTATAAATAATACCTGGGCCATTAAATATTAATGCACTTGATTCCAGGCACCAACAGAGAAATCCATGCTCCAGAGATGGCTTTTGGTGGAAAGACTGATAATCTGTACTAAGAAAACCCCTGGAAGTGAGAGTTAGTAAGTAACATCTTGAAATATTTTTAATAATTCACATCCTCTGGTGAATTATTATCTCGAGACTCTTATAACTCAGTAACGTGCACAGAATATGAAGGATCCTTTGCACAGGATGTTACCACGGTGCCCTTATGATGGATGGAGAATCCAGCGCTACAGCCCAAAGGAATTGGGTTGAATGACATTTCTCTCCTTCCCCTGGGATGGCATTTTTTCACCTCTAATTTTGCTACTTCTGTGACCAAAAGCAGGAGCACAGAAGGGAAGATGCAATAGCTTTCTGGGCTGGGCCCCCTCTGTTCCAGCAAAAAAGACAAAGGATCAGAGACAAACAGCATCAACTCTTAATTAATGGTATCGATTTGTATGATTCAGATTTCTTGTGTTTTTTAATAAAGGCTTCATGATGAATTCTCTTTGGTAATTCTTTAAGAACAGGATAAAATAAAGCAAAAGGAAATCCAGGACCAGAGGAATATTGTGTCCCCACTGATAACACCAGAGCGTCCTGGGATTCAGCGGGTCGCTGATGCACAAACCCACCAGTGAGAAGCTCCCAGTAACTCTCTGCTGAACCTGGGCTAAGGGATGGTGTGGCTACAAGGGGAGCTGCTTTAGAGTGGATGCACAGCAAAATGAAACCAGCCTGTTATTTTTAAGTATTATTAGAAAATAAATACAAAAACACTGGCTGCTGCAGTGCCAATCTCTGCCGTGAGCCCCTGGGAAGGCAGATGCTGCAGAGTGCCCAACCGCTCTGGCAGGAACAGCCCAAGGACGTGCCCAGTGCCAACCCCCAGCACCATTATTCACATTTTACTTGAAATTTCTATTTATTTTTTAACGCTTGTCGCTGAGCAAGCTCCACTGAATCTGAATCCAAGGTATGTAACACACACAGGCTGCTCTCCGGGCCCACAGATCGCACTGGCTCTCATGAACCCTCTGCTCATTAGGCTCACAAGGTTTTTCTTCCAGAACGATTAATTTGGAACAAAACCATAGCTCGGGGCAGCTGACATGCTGTTTGGGAAGTGGAGAGAGGGTGCGGCGGCTGCGGTATGTACGCCCTGTGCTCCCTGCCCCACGCCTCTCAGCAGACCCCCGAGCTCAGGTTCTTTTCCACGCTCCCTTTTGAGGGCACAGACCTAAAAATGAGGCACTTCAGATCCGGCCTCGGAATCTGTCGCATTAGTCCATGGGTTTGAAATTCATCCCTCCTCCCCACGATCAACAATCTCGTTGCTCTCGTCCGTATAAGGCCCACTCAAGGCACAAAAGCTGAGCTGTGCTATTTATATTTCCTTCTCCAGCCCTACCTACCCCACACATTGTACGGCTGAGATTCCTCTTCTCCCAGCTCTTGGAACCGCCCAGCCCTTCCCGGAGAAACCCCACTTCTCCCGAGGCTGGGAGCGGCCGCTGGTGTCACCTGAAGAGCAGAGGAGCCCCCAGGAACCCCCTGGATCTGAGCATGGGGCTGACAAAGGCCGCTCTCTCCAGCACACCAGGACCAGCCGTCCCTCTCGCTTGCCCCACAGCAGCCCCAGAACAGGAATTCAGCATTCAATACCCATGCTGCGAGCATTTGGGTGTCTGGCTGTAAGAAAATCGGGCCTTTGACACTTGCACGAATAAATGTAATTACTGAAAACTGTTTGGAGGAAAAATGCCACGCTTACATCAGCGCTGACACGTGCTGTTCTTCACCCGAGCATGGCAGGCTGGCTGGTCTTAGAGCAGAACATGTCTGCACGGACATCCATTATCTAATCCTCAAGGCCAGTTACCAGCCCCAGGGTCTCATATCCTAAACCCAGGAGATGTGGGATGAACTCACTTTCATTTGGTTTTATTAACAACCTCTCTAACCAGATTTGTTGGTGTCCTAGTTTCCGTGAAAGGCGGGAGCACGGGGCGGGCGGCACAATGAGGCCCTGGGGAGCTCTGTTCCCGGGGCCGCTCGGAGCCGCACGTACTCACTTGACAGCAGAGGTTTTAGGAAGGAGGGTCCCGTTTAGGGTGAGGGTTTGCAGCTCATCAAAGGTCTGGCACCTTTGCTTTTGGTAAGCTTATTCTCAAAACGAAATGGTGTGGTAATTTGGAGGGGGGTCGGTTTTTCGAATTTTATTCTCAAGAATTGATCTAATTCCCTCTGTTAAATCGATACAAAACGTCTCACCTCAGCAGAAATCCCATCAGCTCCTGGCAAAATGAGGTGAAGGTGTCTGTGAGAGAGGGAGCAAGTGAGAAAGTGCCCACAGGTCTATAGGTGACTGCAAGTAACGGCCCGTAAACATCCTGCTCACCACCCCACCCTCAGCCGCCCCCAGCGAAAGTGACTCTCAGTTCTGCACTTTCTCCCCCAGATTTTGGAGCCCCGCAGGCAGATGTGTTTCAGGCTCACCTCGACAGGCCAAGCTTTCCCTGACAAAATTTGATTTGCATTTCATCCTAATCCAACAGCCAGCAAAATCCAGCTCCCACAGGCAGTTTGACCTCTTCTCCCTGCTCTCCTGAAATAGCCCCTCCGTAACTGCCGGAGACCCGGGATTCAGCGCTGAGAGAACGATCAAACATCTACAACCAGTAAAGAACTGATTTATCTTTACCTCCTTCTATTCCTTCACACCGCAGAATCAGGCCATGTATAACCCCTACCGAGCACGACAACTGTTCCACTCAGCTCTCTTCCTTGAAAATACCCACTGCTGGGTTTATGTAATACTTTATGTCTCTTAAAATGAGTTTATTTCTTGTTCTCTAAAAGAAAAGACTAATAAATCTTTGCGTTTTTAGCCCCAGCAACTGAAAATGCAATTTCACAGGAAAGTTAATCACAGCTTTCCAAAGGGAGACTTTTCTGAGTGAGAAAGCAGTAATACCGTTGCTCCCCATCAGAGAATTAATTATATTATCAAGACAGTACCTAACGCAACCTTCCATAGGTGGTGGCTTTTGTGAAGTGAAACACTGAATTAGAAAGGAGCTATTCTGTAATTATTTTTTTAATGCTAGACACAGGAAAACACAGTGAATTCTCATTTAAACTCCCAGGGTGGAGCCCCTCATAAAGTTTTGGTTTTATAGACTCTTGAAACATTTTTTTTAAATTTCATGATTATTAACAGAGAAACAGAGCAGGACGTTAGTAAACAGGGAACCCAGCGGGAATCAACACGGCTTCTTGCAACAAACGCCGCTGGTCAGTATCAGTAGAGCTGCTGAACGTCACCCTCAGGTTGATAAATGCCATTACGATGCCCCCACAGAAATATCACTCCTTTCTGTGTAGAGCTCTATTCTTAAACGCACTAGCATTATCTGTTGTATCTTATCTTGTTTAAGCACCAAACTAAGAGATAATCAGGAGTTTCTCCTGCAAGAGAGACCTTCCCTTGCCGTGGCAGAGTCGGTCACAGGCCTGCGTGCCCGCTGCCACCCCTGCCGTGTCCCCAGGGCCGGGCTCCGAGTGCCAGGGTTTCCATCAGGGCTCAAAAGGCTCCATTTCACAGGAAGCAAACCTGGAGAATTTCTCACTTGTGCCCTGTGGCCTCCCAGTCAAATCACACTAAATTCCACGCTGGGAAATTGTTCTGAATTACAAATAATTCTTTTTTTTTTTTTTCCCCAACACCTTCACGATTGACAAAACCCCTGCTGCAGCCCCGTGTCCACGGATTCACCCAGGGGCTGCTCTTTCCCAACCACACCAGAGAGGGTCACCCCTGGGTTCCCGTAGAAGCATGATTGCCTTTTTATATTCCAGAAAAAACTCTACTCAATATTCACAAGCAACAGCAAAGCAAAATGAAGAGGTCACAAAATGACAACCTGCCAATGTTTAGGATGTTTCCAAAGGACCTAGAACCTTGCCAGCGTCCCACCTATACCCATAACCCACAGGAAGGTTACGCTTTAACAGTTCCCTTCGCTCTTCTCATCTGGCAGTGTCTGGTGCTTCTGCAGTACATGCAGAGCTCTATTTTCTTTTTCCATAGATAGATCTGCCCTCCCCCAAAAGCCCGATGCAAAGAGCTTGTAATATATATATATTTTTATAACTGGTCAGGTTCCTGTCTGATCTGAATAGGCTTGAGTACTTCAGCCTTTCAGGCATGATAAAACTACAAATGCTTAAGCTCTGAATCAGAGTCACACAGGCCCCCGCAGCTGGGAGATTCCTGAGCCTATTATGAACAGCTCTCCCTTCAAACACTGTAGTAAGAAGTGGTTTCCCTTTTTTTTCTGGTTTTCTTCTCTCTCTTCCTGTGATCAACACTGGGTGAGTCTCTATTTGTCCCTGGTGCTGTCTATTATTAACCCAGAGGCTTCCAACTGAATCATTAACTATTTCACTCGCTGCTCTCCCATGGCCCAATGTAAGAGCTCGTTCTGCTGAGGAAGACCAGCTCCCGACAAGAAAACGCATAGAAACGTATTCCTCTCTTTCTTCTTGTTTAATATCGAAGGAAAAACCCAACGCTTGGCGCAGGAGTTGAACATCAAGCAAACCAAAGCCATTACTGAAACCAGACAACTACAACATTCAATACTCGCAGGCTGCAGGAAAAAGGCCATGGAAATCTGCACCAGCACGAGGGCAAAGGCAGGGCCGGTGCTAACGGGCTGAAGGAGCCGCTGTGTATTCTCCGCCTGTCCTAGTCGGTGAGATCAACCCTGATGCCGGGGTTACTGCCTCTTGCTGTTACCAGATGCATGCCACAAATCTGAAATATTATCGCTCTCCACGTAGCAATACACACGTTGCCTCTCAGTAGAAAAGACGTTGGCAGACGGATTTACAATACTCCCTTCCAGAACCCAGTACATTCCTGTTCTTTTTTTAGCTAAGCAGTAAAATCAGGTTATTTTGATACTTATGCTCCATTGCAATGAGTGCTTGGGGCCATTCTCACTATCTTTGTTAAAATTCCACAGCAACTCTATCAAACCTTGCCTTAGATCCCACAGAGAATGTTAAATCGTGAATGACAGCGCTGCTTGGGACCCGCCCCAGCGTGGATCTCCAGACAGTCAGGGGAGTTTGGGAGAGCAAGGGACCCACCGTGCAGTGTGACAGAACCCTCAGCAAACAGAACACCCGCTGACAGTACACAGAGAAGTCGTGGAACAGCTCCTTACCTGGTAGATCATGACTTTGAAGTTCCTGCGTTTCAGGAGCTCCGCTTCGTTGGCCTCCAGCTTCTTAATCTGCCCAGCTTGCTTCTCCAGGTTCTGCCGAACGGTTTTCACGTTGACGCTCACCTTGCGCACTTTCTCCAGCATCTTGTTGACGGTGTTGCTGGTGGTGGTGTGTGCCTTCGTCAGCTTGGTCAGCTCACCCTGGATGCTGGTCACTGCGCTGTCCATCTCCTGCTGTCTCTCCTCCAGCTGGGTCTGGGTCAGCTGGATCTGATCCACCGCCCCAATGATCTTGTCCAGAAGGGTCAGCACCATCACACCGTTGATCTGGTCTGATTTGATGGGTTCTTCGGCCGCTGGCTCCTCAGAGGCCTCGGAGGCGGTTGGCGGTTCGATAATTTGCAAAGTCGTATCCTCCATATCGGCTGGGAGTCCTGGCTGGAGCCCGGGGAAGCTGTCACTGCAGGGAGAGAGAGGAGGGAAAACTAAACCCGAGCCTCAGCTAAACTCTGCACTGGGAGAGACGCCAGGAACGGAGAGCACAGTGTGGGGAGGTCTGTGCTGAAATTCAAATGGCAGAGCTCCGCAGGGCTGGCCAGTGAAACTGCCCTGCAAAATTTTCCAGGCTCGCAGGGCATTGGCTGACTCCACCTCAGCGACAGAAAAGGAGCCCGCTGCCAAATGCCTGACGACCCACCCTTGCTGGAATGATTAAAATAGTTGGAGGGGAGGCGATGGCTTTGCGTGCAAACACAGGCACAGCTTGGCGAGGAATGCAAAGCTCTGAAACTACAACCGCCTCTTCGTCACCGTAACTCTAACGGCACTATAAGTAATGAGAGGAAAAGACAAAAAACCTTGAGTGAAAAGCTCGGGAAGCTGCTGGGAAGAGAGCAGCCCCATCTGGGCACAGCTGTATACATTAAAGGAAGGCTGGTTTAAACAACTGCACACGTTAAAGGGCAGCTGGAAAATTCAGATCTTTTGCCAATACCTTTCATTTTTTTTTTCCCCAGGACTACAAGACCCTGATTTTCAATACTTTAAAGAAAGGTGACAATTACAGTCGAGTAGTTATGGCACATAACTTCTGGATCATAAAAATGCACACTCCCATGTGTGTGAATGTACACAACAGGCGTACACACGATACACACAGTGTGCACCATGTCTCTATGCAGATTTAACACAGAAAGAAAAAATATAATTCACTCCTGAAGTGAAGCACTGGCCACTCCCACCTAAAGGAGCTATCTCGGCTCTGCAGTCCTCCAGCCACAGACAAATCCAGACTTCTAAACGCGGGACACGCTTCAACGTATGCCCCGCAACACCGTACCTGTAGGCAACGCCCAAATACATCCTGTTACATGTGGCTTTACTGGTAAAAAACCCCATCTAATTGTTTCAGAACTTAATAGAGTACACGCTGCTTCGGAAAACATGGGGAAGAAATAATCCTTATTTTGCTACCTTTTGCCCTCAGCACGGACACAAAGCCATCCGCAGAGCCCTGCACAGCGTTGGTGTGAGTCGATGCCCCGTGGCACCACCTCAGCTCCTGCCCCAGGACAGTGGGAGGCGCTGCCAAAGGCCGGCTGCGAAAGGAACGGGCACAGGAACGGGCAGGAGGAAAATTCAGGTCTTGAGAGTGACCCTGGGTGAGACCCCTCTGCCACTGGCACTGGCTCGGCCAGAGGACACCAATCCCCCCTGGGCAGAGAGCCCTTCCAGGCTCAGTGGAGGCTATGGGCAGACTGGGAAGGCTGCGCTTCCCTCTGGTCCCGTAGCCTTGACAACAAGCAATTCATACTCGGCACATCCTGCCTCCCAACGGGGCCAAGCCCCCCCTTGCAATTTGCCACAGGCTGGCAAATAAAATTAATGTTCTGCAACACTGGGTCTCTCCCAGCTCCCCGCCGGCTGCGGGACAGCACTGGGAGCGGCACCTGATTCCCAGCACACAAGCCGGGAAACCCACGGCGCAGAGATGTGCAGGAACATTGTTTGGTGATGAATGCTCACGACAGTCAGCACTTTCCATGCCCCCGTGCTCTCCACCATGTGACAGCTCGCTTTTTACTGCCGCTCTGCCCGCACTGCGCCATTGATCCAGACTTGGGCTCACTCTGCATCAGTAAATTGTGCTGTGTGGCTTCCACAATAGGTATTATGTCATGTATTAAAAATAGGTTGCTTTTCTATACCCTGTTTTTTCCTGGAGGGACCTTTTTCCTGAGGATTTATTTCCAGTGTTTGCTGCTGATGAGTCAGTTCCATGAAAAAAATCCTGACTCCAGCCAGATAGTGCTGGGCTCTGCAGCTGTTTCTCGCCGGGTGTATCTGCTTCAGAGTGGATTTCCACAGACATCTCCTGGGAATTCGCAGGTATAGGGCAGGATGCAGGCACAGCAGCGCTCTGTTTAGGTGTGCCATTTATTCCACGTATGACTCCAATGCAATCTCTGCCTTCGTTTCCCCATTTGGGAATAATTAAAAATATCAGACTGAGTAGGTCAATCTAGATAGGATCAGACAAAACAAGAGAACAGGAATTGGTATCTGTTCTGGATACTCAGCAGAAGGTACGAAGGCCACGCTCAGGGCCTGCTGGGCACGCAGCAATCACACCCCATGCTAAAATGCGATGAGTAATTTTCTATGTTGGGACTAACTTCATTTCAGCCGTTTTCTGTCGAGGAGACATTCCCGGGAAAGCCAATAGGTGGCAAACAGCAGCCTCCCCTTCGGAGCCTCCGCTGCCCCCCCAGGACAGGGAAATCCGTCCATCTCCTCCAGTGCGAGCAATTTCTGGCTGCTCTCATTGTTCGGTTGGTATATTTTGATCTTTGGCTCTTCCACACTTGTGCTATGTGTTAGATATTACTGATCCCTCCCACACCCCAGCGATTTGATAGCACCACTATGAGTTCCTTGTATGGACATGGAACAGACAATCCAAACAAAAACGAGTGTGTTTCAGCTTCAAAGCAAAACTCTGTCAGACCTGTGCAGGACAACAAAGGAACAGAAAGTGCAGCATCAGCTTCCACACCAGTCCGTGGAAGTGCCTTGACTCAAGGAAACCGCTCAGCCCACTGACTTCTTAACTAGCAAGATGCAGCTGCTTGGGGCCTGCCAGAAACAAGGACTGGCCTTGGCTCACAGCGGACAAACTCTGCTGAACTTCACCAGCTGCAGCTGACACTATTTGTCCCTTCACCTGTAGCTTAAGTACAGAGGACGTGGACTGGACAGAGAAAGAACAGCACCCTCTGTTTTCCAAGGACCTGGGGATAGGTATGGGCAAGGAAACATGCAGTGTGGGTGCAGCTGTCGGTGCTGCAAGACGCATCCCCCAGACCAAGAGAACTTGGTTTGACAGGCCAGTCCAGTGCAGTGCATTACTCAGTCACCAAACTAATTGAATGACAAATTAAGACACACGTTATTTAACCTTCTAACTCGCTCACTTTTTCATAATCAATTTGAGAGAAGTCAAATACTGGAATAAAAGCAAAACCTGAGAGTGTTAGCAGCCCTGCCACTGCCATCTGCACCCCGCAGCACCACTCCCCTCCCTGATGCGGCCTGAGTCGCTGCCGCAGGGTCACCCCCCATGGCTGCGGCCCCCCACGCCGACCCTGCCATGTCCTTAGTTCCTGGCACATCTGCTGGTGGCCCCTTGTCCCACGGGAGCTCTCAGGAGCAGTGCCAGGGGTTTGTTCTGAGCTGGAGCAGCACCCGCGCCCCCACCCTTGCCCCTCCGTCACATCCCTCGATTGCTAACGAGCACGCAGTAATCACTCTGCTCTGAGGGGGGCAAACACCTGCCCAAGTCCCGAAGGTGGGTCACACCGCGGCTTCGCCGCGCAGGAGGGGCTTTCGGAGCAGAGACAACGGTGTGAAAAGGGATCTGTGGCTGAATCACATTTTCACTTTGCAAAAGCTCCTCTTTCAATCATACCAAGGCCGAGCATTTACTCAGAGAGACGGTCAGTGGAAATACTGGGAAGTTTAGCGTATTTTGACTGAAATATCTGTGATTTCTGGCTTCCTTCCCAAGGAACCATGTCTCCACGAACAGCCTGGTGGGGCAGCCCCCGGCCGCAGGGAGGGAGGTTTCCCGTGATGGGATTCGTCAGGAGGCGCCGTCCCCGGGAGGAATCGCCCCCGTCCCCGGGTGTTCGTAGGACACCGGCGCCCGGCCCCGCAGAGCCGGGTTTTGCTCTTCCGCGCCCCTCACTTCCCCTGGTTTCCGCAGGGACACGCTGGCCCAGGGCCGGGGGCGGCGCGGCGGGGGGAGGCCCCGGGCTCCCCGGACCCTACCTGTGGCCGCCTCACGGAGCGCAGGGCCGGGCCGCACCCTCGCGCCTCGGCCACGCTGCCAGTGACGTCACCGCCTGCGTCACGGGACCAACGGCATCAGGGGAGGGCGCGTGGCGGCAGTCAGCGGCCACCACCGGCGCCAGGGGGTGCGGGCGGGCCGCGGGCGCGGCGGGACCAGGAGCTCGGTGACCGGGCCGGCGCTGCCCGTCACTTCCGGTGCGGGCCGGTGCGCTCCGAGGCGCGCCGTCGCTAGGAGACGGCCCGCGTGACCCCGCCCCGCGTGCGCGGTGACGTCAGGGACGGAAGCCGCAGCGGATCAGCTGGCGGCGGCGGGTGCGGGCGGTGCGGGGCGGCGGCAGGTAACAGGGGGCGGCGGGGATGGGGCCTACCGGGCCGCCTGCCCGGCAGCGGTCAGCGATCAGCGGGGACCGAGGCCGAGGCCGAGGCCGTGCGGGGGCGGCGGCTCCCGGGAGCCCCGGCGGCCCGGCCGGTCCCGGTCCCGGTCCCGACAGCCTTTTTCCTCAGAGGCCGCGTCGGGGCCGGCGGCGCCATGGGGGAGCTGTTCCGCAGCGAGGAGATGACCCTGGCCCAGCTCTTCCTCCAGTCCGAGGCCGCCTATTGCTGTGTCAGCGAACTGGGCGAGCTGGGGAAGGTCCAGTTCCGCGACGTGAGTGACCCCCGGCCCCCGACCCGGCCCCGGCCCGTCCCGGCGCAGCGGGGCCCGGCACCCCCGGCACTCGCTCCCGGGGCCTGGGGGGCACCGGGCCGGGCTGGAACCGTCTCTCTCTCCGCAGCTGAACCCGGACGTGAACGTGTTCCAGCGTAAATTCGTTAATGAAGTCAGGAGGTGTGAAGAGATGGACCGAAAGCTCCGTATGTTTCTCTCTGGGGTTGATGTGGCTCCGGGTCTGTAGCTTTTAAAGGGAAAATAGCAAACGCAGGCTAAACCTGCACGGCAGCTTTAGAGAGCAGGGTGCTGAGGAGGAGCAAAGGCCGCCCTTCCCCGGTGTGTCAGCCGGTCAGGCTGCCGCCAGCGATCCCCCTCCCTGCCTCAGCCGGATCAGAGGCCTTTGGAATAGGAGGTGAAAGAATTCACAGCTGCCACTGGGGCTGGGTGGTGTTACAGTGGGAGTTTGACATTGAGGTATCCTTTTGGTTAACAATGCCAATGCTGTCTCTCCAGGGTTTGTTGAGAAGGAGATTAAAAAGGCAAATATTCCTATCATGGACACTGGGGAAAACCCGGAGGTGCCTTTTCCACGGGACATGATTGACTTGGAGGTAATGATATGTGTTACAACTCAAGCAGTATCTGACTCTAGATGGAAACAGGGGACGTTATCTCCATTGGTAGATACCCGTTGAATCTTTTGGCAAAGGTGCACTAACCAGAGTCCCCAGCTGTCACCTGCAACAGGAGCTCTGCTCGCTCACATCAGGCTCATCTTGATTCACGAGCATTGTTTTGCTTGTGCATTTGTCCAAATCCCATCAGAAGTGAAAGTACTTCAAAGAAATTTCACCCATTTAAATGAGTCAAAGCCCACGGTTCGTGGTGGGCCTGTCATAAAGTTTATAAGGGGTTTTAGTGATGTAAAGAACACTGGATAGGTCCAGCCTGTAACAGACTGGCCGAGTGGGAAAAGTTTCACATTGCCTGAAGAGAATGTCACAAATCTGGATGCCTGTGCCACAGCAGACGGGCACTGCCTGTACTTGTGTGCAAATTGTGTGGGAATGCAAGGCAGCTTGTCTACTTTCTTGTTTTAATAGACTTAACAGCACTTATTTATGGAATTGCTTTAAGATCTTTTTCTGTTGTCTTCTTTCCCCATCTTGCAGGCAAACTTTGAGAAAATTGAAAACGAACTTAAGGAAATCAACACAAACCAGGAGGCTCTGAAGAGAAACTTTTTGGAGCTGACAGAATTAAAATTTATACTGCGTAAAACTCAACAATTTTTTGATGAGGTCAGAATACCGGGGGCGGGATAACACTTGGGCAGCTGGTTCTTCTCCCACAAATTACCATTTTTATTCTCAAGTATATTTTTAGTTGCTGTTCTGGACAGCAGGGTCATTTTTATGCTTTATTTGAAAAAGCTTCTCAAATTATTTTCCATTTTTCACGCAGCGCACATAGCTACCCGTGATTTACCTCTTATGATGTTGGGCTGGGTTTGTTTTGGGTCAGCAATGGTTTGTCTGAAAATTGGGTGAAATCATTCTGATGCTGGTAGTTTTCGAAGCACATCAGCAGGCCATGACTCTGGCGCGACAGGGAGCACCCTCCTGGGTGGGAGGGAGTCTCTGTGGGCAGGGGCAGATAAGCAGCCCTGCCTTGCACACACAGATACTACAATCAAGCTCAACTTCTCTTCAGCCTTTGAAATGTTACGCGGAGATTACTCTTTAGGGTCATAACACAGAGTCCACTGAAGTAATAGGGTATTTATTTATTTATTTGAGCCTCTGATCAAACCCTAAAGTTTTCAGAGGTGGGTTCTGGAGCGAAGCTGCCATTTAGAACCTTGAACAGTTAGTGAAGCCCAGCTCAGCTGGGGACTGGTGGCTCTTTCTCTTTCCAAGAGGAGCTGCTCTGCTGTGGGTCATGCTGCAGACACAGAGCCTGCTTGGGAGAAGGCATAATCCTTTCTTGTAAAGCTTGAGTATCCCAGAGCCTGGGGAGTTTTCTCCAAGAGCTCCTGTGTGTGCTTTAGAAGGGTGAGGACGTGGGTGTGCTGAGTATGTGTCCTGTGTCCTCTCATCCAAGGATTTGATCAAAGAGTTCTTGACAGATCTGGCTGTTACAGAGGCTGTGATCAAGGAGAGCTGGGCTCCTGCAGCCTTCACGCCATTATCTGAGGGTTGGGGTTTGTTCTTCTGGCACAGGATGGTGCCTGCTCAGGCGCTGAGGTTGTTCCTGTGCCAGCACCAGTCTTGGTCACTGCTGACAGAGACTCTGCTGCTTGTGCCATCAGTTGATCGGTCACGGGGTTGGTTTCAGTACAAAAAAAAAAACCTTGATTGGTCACGGGGTTGGTTTTGGTACAAAAAAACCTTGTCTTCGAGAGTTGAATGTCCACTTACACGTGTCTCCTTGGACACTGAGCATTAACCTGACAGTCCATTACTCAACAGCGCTGAGGTGCCACTGCCCCTCTTCTAACAGAGTATTGGGTAAAGCCACATACAGCCAGTGCTGGGCGCTTTTTTATTAATCACTGTCCTCCCTGGTGAGAGCTGCCCACTGCTTTCCTTCAAGTACAGCATGATCAGACTAAATTTAAAGATCAAACCAAATTTCCTAAACTGTCCGTGTCAGGTTGCCACAAAAGGGAGCTCGTTGTCAGCCTTAAATGGACTGGCCACAGGAATTTAGATATGTTCCTGCTCCTGTTTGATAACTGGTTTCTTTAATAATAAATCAAAATACAACAAATAAAATGCACCGCTCTGTGTAAAAGCAGCTCGTGTGGAGGTCAGTAAAGCGTAAGTTGAAGCTGTTTCCACTCAGGCTGCAAAGAGTCAAGAGCCGTGTGAGCCCTGGCCAGTCCCGGGCTCGTGCTGGGGCTTCGTGTCTCCTGCTGCCGTTTGCTCAGTACCTTCAGCACTCGAAGACTTCAATAACTTGTAATTACGATTGTGTTATTCATAGTAATAAGTTGCACAAGAAATGGCTGACAATCCAAAGCGCTTTTCTTGGTGTTTGCTCTGGGGAGTTTGTGCACAGGGGGGGGAGAGGGCAAAATTGTTTCACATGTTCTTGTTAGGATGGTTCTAGTCGAAGGAGCCATTTCTTGTTTCAACACACCATGTTGATGATTATGCTCCTTTTCTCAGTCTTCTTGTCTTTGCTTATGAAGAGCAGTATGAGCTGGAGAGATTTCTCTGAAAGCTTTGCCTAGAGTGTGAGCGTAAGAGAAGACTGGAAAAGTAATGGTTAATGGCATGCAGTCCCCCCTCTCTCCTCCGACTCTCTCCCCATCTGCTTTTTTCTGTTTGTTTTGCACCTCTCATTCCTGTCTGGGCTCTGGGTTAATAAGTTAGATGGTGAAATGACTCTTTTTTTAGTTCTTGTGAAAATGGACTTTTGTTCTGTTGGTGAACTGGAAGGGGCTTGAATTGTATGAAGCTGTGCGGGGTGATCCTGAGCCGTCACGGGGCA
Source organism: Limosa lapponica baueri (assembly GCA_002844005.1). NCBI lineage: Eukaryota > Metazoa > Chordata > Aves > Charadriiformes > Scolopacidae > Limosa > Limosa lapponica. Next base: position 141,747 of record KZ506675.1, read on the forward strand.
GAGCTGGGATCAAGAGTGGGGAAAAGGAACCTCTCTTTCAGGACCTGAGATTAAAGGTGCTGATCTGGGTGAACAATAAGCAATTTAAAAATGTTTGATAATGAGTGATCTGCATTCTAATTACTGGCATGCAAGTGCTTGGGTTTTTCCAATCCTGAATGACCTGATGTAGTAAGAAATACTTCACAATAACGATGACATTTTGCTCGCTGCTGGTGAAAACTTATTCAAAGTAAATTTTGCAGAGTCTGGTTTCTCTGCGTTGTAACTGGATAGTGCTTTCATTTCCAAAGTCTCTCAATTATTTATTTCTGTTCACTCTTATAACACTGCTCTAGTTATCCCCCCCGAATCAGAGCTGATGTCACTGCGCCGTTTCCTATCTGGAAAGGGTGTGATCGTCAATCAGAGCAGTTGAGAGATGAATCAAAGAACGTTGGAGTTTGTTATGCAAGTAATCCTTGTGTAAGAAAGTTCTTGTTTAGTAAAACTGGTCTAATCCAACTTTAATCTAAGGTATTTTGTTCTGTAATTTCAGCCCCTCTAAGCAGGACTTGTCTCTGTTTCAGATGGTGTCCTGAGCCAAGGACACGCAGCCCAAAGGGGCCAGGGGTGATATTAAACATTTATAAGAATCACTCTCTCAAGTGAGGTGGATCCAAAGTTTTCACGTGTGCTGTCCTTCTCTCCTTATGCTTCGTGTGCTAAAACATGGCGCCTCTCACAGCGATTATCACAGAGCATCTTGATCACTGATAAATACAATACAAGCCCCTTAAAATTGTAACTTACTGTTTTCCAACATCCTGAAACCTCGTTATCAAGTAGTCACTGGTGTCTTTGGGCTGTATGTTTTGCTTTGTGGTACCAGACCTTCTTATTTCGGTTGTGTTCTGTATGAAGCACAATTTTCATTCTGTTTTCGGTGTTGAAACAAGTTGCCTTAAAGCTGAAGGGATCAGCAGTTCCTGGTGTTGGTTTTCCCAAGCTCAGTAAAGGGCTCCCTGTGGTTTGTGGCATCTGTGAGTGTGTGTGTACAGGCAGCTGAGCTGCACTTCACCTCAGCCTTGCAAAAACTCCTCTTGTATGTGGCAACTGCTTTTATTTGGCAGGCAAGTAAAACATTGTGGAGTTTTTCACTGCAATTGGGATGCAGCTATTGCCCAAATAAAGATCCCATGGCTGAGTCACTACAGTTGCTATGTGCTTTTGCAAGGCTGCGCTGTACGTGTGCATGTGTGTTACGTGTTCAGGGTGAAACTCTACCTTCAGTGTGTTTTAGCAAGTGCCCTCGACAGCTCTGGGGGAAGTCCCCCGTTTTCCACAGAAGGTAGAATTTGGCCCTCTCTTTGTACCGAGGAACTGTAGTTTTTGTCATTTCACTATATAAGCTGCAGAGGTAGAAATGACCGTGATGTGGGGTTGATTGAAGATGGTGCACGAGAGGATGTGACTTGAGCATCCTTCCTGGCTGGAACTCTGGCACTTGCAAGGTATGTTCCCAAGAATTTGAGCCCGCAGAGCAGTTGCGATGAAGGACAGTATAAAACTGTGTCCTCTTTTAATGCCCGGCTGGTTGAAAAACGAGCAACATCACAGGACTGCCCTAAGCAACACATCTTGTGAGTCTGGCAATAGCACATAGAGCGAGTAAGGATAAACACCTTGGAGAATGTAAAGATTTAATCAGGAAGCATGTTTTTAGGCTGGAAGTATTGTGTATTTTTCCTGGAGGAGAACTTTGTAAAGCCATTAAGAAAATTACCATCCAGTACTTCCAGGTTTTGTTACTGATTCTGACCCCGTGTCTACGCTGATGTGGCGAGTAACCTGGAATCAATCAAACTATCATCACATAAGTGAGAAATGAATTATTTTGCCTGGCGCAGGGCAGGAGGCACCGAGCGGGTGTGCGGGTCTGGCATGGCCGCTGCCGGGGACAGCCCTGTGAAGGTGCCCCCAGGTCATTGAACCATCTGTGGA
>KZ506675.1:143759-162128 GCA_002844005.1 Limosa lapponica baueri
GGAACAAGCCCCCCAGCCTGTTCCACACCAGGTACCATTTCCCAGGCACCGCTCAGAAATGGCTTTTGCATCTCTAATACACAGAAGGTGCACAAGTAGAGCAAGAGAGGACCAGAGCTACCCTCACCTTTTTCACCACTTCAGATCTAAAGAAAGAGCAGAGTAAGGTGTGCCGCTCTCTTGTGCCATTCAAAAACGGTTCTTGGGAACATCACTTGTATTTAAAACTTGATAAATTTTTTTGAATTCTGCCTTTCTTCAGACTTATATACCCCACAGCCCCTTTGTTCTCTTGCTGCAATCTTCAGACCTTTCTTGTATGGAAGCTTTGCTGGGCCATTCCACTTCTCCTCTCGTTTTTCTCCTTCCTTGTGTGGTTCTGTCTTTTCTATCATCTGGTTCCTCTTTCTGCTGTCTTATGTTTGTTCCTTCCTTTTCTTTTTCTTTTTTTTTTTCTTTTTTTGTCTCTCCAAGCTATCTCCTGGTTCCTCGTTCCCTGCATGCCACTAACTAGTTTCATTAGATATTAATTGATTTGTGAATTCAGGCTGAATTGCATCATCAGCAGATGGCGGATCCAGACCTGTTGGAGGAATCCTCTTCGCTGCTGGAGCCAAGCGAGATGGGAAGAGGGGCCCCGCTACGACTCGGGTAATGGCCATTGGGGTTTTTGGCTCATGTTCACCCCGGGGCACCCGCAGCCCTTTGAGCACAGTGGTGGCACTTTGCAGGGGGGCACATCAAGTGATGAAGGCTGGTCTGGACTAGCTGTCGTCCACTGGACCAAAAAAAAAATCAGCTAGTTTGTTCCTTGTAAATGTGTCCTGGTGGCTCTTTCAGACGTTCTGAGCTCTCACAGCTTCGAAACCAGTAACTGCTCTGGGCACATAATACTCCAAAAAGTCTGTATAGTTCTGTACCCTCTTCTTTCGCTGCTTCCAGGCTCTGTGTGTCTGTAATTCTCTATCTGGACGTAGGGCTGGAAGCAGTGAGGTCTTCCCATGCCTGGCACATAGTCAATGGTCAGTTTCCATGTGGTTAGAGGACCTTCCATTTTGCTCAAAGAACTAATTTCAAAACAAGATTTTTGTAGCTTTCAGCTGGATGCCCAGCTCTGGTGGCCGTGGGTGGTTTGGGTGTCAGGCTCTGCCTTCCCTCAGGTGCAGAACGGACATTTCTGCTGTCCCTTCGCAGGTTTGTGGCTGGTGTGATCAACCGTGAGCGAATCCCCATGTTCGAGCGCATGCTATGGCGAGTGTGCCGAGGGAACGTGTTCCTGCGTCAGGCGGAAATTGAGAACCCCCTGGAGGATCCTGTAACGGTAAAAGGAACTATTGTTTACAGCAGCAAAACTCTCAGATGCGTGAAAGGACTTTCTGATAGATCTAAGCCTTTATCCCTCCATGAGCTCCACGCAGCCACACCTTGTGTTGCGTCCCTTCACGGTACATACTTGCAGCCTCTGAGGCTTTAATGACAAATGTTTTCCTGCTTAACTACAACAAAAATTGCAGGATGGATGGTGAATACGGTTGAAAAGGAGAAAAACAAATCGAAATGTGGAGTGCAGCAGGGTGTAGTTGCTTCTCTGGCACAGACTACAAGTGCAACTCCTGTGTGCAGCTCTGAATAAATAGGAATCCTCCTTGACGGAGGCTCTTTTGGACATCAGCGGTGTAACATCTGGAGCTCATTCACTCTGAACTTGGACCTTTCATTTTGCCTAATTTGCTAAGCGGTCATTTGAACACCCACCTGAGAAGTGTTGGCTTTATTACATAGTAAATGTGATGAGGCCCATTTTTACATTCAGTGTCAAATCAAGGGACAGTGCCCAAACTTTGGGAACTCTTGCTCTTGGCCAGTAGAAAGAAAAGCCGTGTGTGTCTCTGTGTGTGTGTTGTACTGGGACAAAGACAGAAGAGTTGAACTCAGTAGCTGCCCCTTGTGTCTCATGTAAGGCTGACTGACTGCTGCGCTCTCCCACCGACTGCTGGTAGTTGACCTGTTGGATTATCTGTCTACTAGGAGAGACTTTGTTCAATTGTGCAACACTTCCTTAAATTGAGGTTACACCTAATGTAATGATTCTTGAAACATTATGTTAAAATTTCCTAAGTAAGGTAGAACAATAACTTGTCAACAAACGCAGGAAAGGGGACCTGGCTCCCAGCATGAAAACAGCTGTACGAGGAATGTGCCCTTGGCCTCCCTGGAGAATCAAAGTTGTTAATCTCCACCTCAGCTTATTTTCATTCACTCTCCAGCTTTCTGCTTGATTCTGTAGGTGAGCTGGCTGCAGGGCTGATAAATATTTCACTGCATCTCTGTTCTTTTGGAGATCTTCCCAGGTTTTCCTGTTTATCGTGTTACAGAGAATAGGTAACAGATAACACAGAACACTTTGCTTCAGTAAACACGCGTACGGTAGGGGTATTCCCTGCTGAGGCTAAGAATTGCTTTCCTCCTGACCGTTCCAGTGGTGTGAAGGCACATTCTTGACTTGCTGTGCAGATAGGAGCTCTGTGTGCACAGATTCAGAGGAAGGAAAAGTAGAACTCTGTTGTAATTCGCTATAATACTAATTTCTGAAAATAGCAGAGCTATTACAGTGCACCCTGTCTTCTCTTCCAGGGAGACTACGTGCACAAGTCTGTGTTTATCATCTTTTTCCAAGGCGACCAGCTGAAGAACAGGGTCAAGAAGATATGTGAAGGGTATGGCAGTCTCACAGCTGGGCAGCTTGCTCAAGTATTTGAAATATGTTGACATGACTTAATATCGATATTTTACAACTCCATATTTCACAATGACTGTAGGAGTACATATTTTGACAGCAAATAAAATGTACCATAAGGAGCTGAAATGTATTTGACAGGCAAAGTGGCCACTGCTCAGAGGAGCTGATTGCTTTGGTAGAGAACGCCTGAAAACAAGGGAGTTGGAGTGTGGGACTCCTGGACAGAGCTAGTGGGGTGTCAGCAGGCGATATTCCCCCAGGAGAGACCAACGGTGACGGGTTCCAGCAGCAGCTGCACTGGCACGATAGGGACACCCCGAGCAGGGATGGCTGATCGGCTCTGGGACAGGGCCTCTGGGACGCTCTCGGTGCCAGGAGCAGAGGTTTCCTCCCACTCCCATTTCTTAAGTGTTTGGCTTCTGGTTTGGCCTGGAGCAAACTGCTCTGCCCACTTGATTTAGAGGCTGAAATCCTGCTTGGCAGTCTTTGCTGATCAGAGGCTTCTGGTTCTATGTCTGCGCTCAGGCTCAGCGCTCTGTTCCCCTGACTGACTTACCTTCTTTCCATCCCTGTCACTAACGTGACTTGCGTGTCTTCCAGATTCCGCGCCTCCCTCTACCCGTGCCCAGAAACACCACAGGAGCGGAAGGAGATGGCTTCTGGTGTCAATACCAGAATAGATGATCTTCAGATGGTAAAATAACTGGGGTCAATGCCCATTTTTTCTTTGCTCTTTAATAATGTAGTAGAAAACTTACTTGGATCCTGTTAAAACAGGAGAATTTTTGGCCCTATTGGATGACCCTGTTTTCAGCTCCAGGTAGCTTGAGCCTAGCAGCTCAGCACTGCTAGAAAGGTGTTTAGAGGCTGTTGGCTCCCTTGGGCGCAGGGTGCTGGGGTGGTTCTATCTCTCTGAAGGGCTGAGCAGTTAATTCTGTACATGTAAGTACAGCATGAACAGGGAGCTGCCTGCTGGGGAGCAGGGAGGAACATGCATGTGTGAGGAGACGGCGTGTTTGGAGCTCTAAAAGCTTGTAATTGCCTGGTTCACCTGCAAGAACTTTGAAAACATTTAAACTTATTTCCAAGTTGAGATAACAATGCTAACTTTAACTTAGCTCTTCTTTTTTCTGCCTGTCTTCATATTTTCACGTTGTGCTGACCTGAAGAGCTTCTGCTTTACAACTAATCTCTTGTGCTGCAGCCTGAGTGTTGGTAACAAGTGATCAGCACACAAACCCCCTGGGTGCCAGCTCTGAAATATTTGATGCTTGCTTCAAGGAAGAAAGGCAGTATGTTATAATGCAGGAAAAATTAAGGAATTTGAGACAAAAAATAAGAAAAGGTTGAGAAACTAAAAGGAAAAGCGGTTAAATTTGGGCTGCTTGTTTGACAGAGAAACTGTCCCGAGCCAGGAGTTGTGTAGTGCTGCTGTTCGGTAATTTTAAAGTAGGTGAGAACTCAGAAACAATTCAGCTTGTAGGATCCAAAGCTGTGTGTGCCCTTTGTCCTCGCCTTCCCTTGAGCCTAAGACTTTCCAGTCTGGAAATCTGACTTGGCACGAGGTGGATGTGTTCCAGTTGGAAAACACCCTCAGTAGAAAACACTTTCTCCTTTTCCCTTCAGTAAAAAAGTCTTTCATTGTAATCTTTGTGTGTTTTTTTTAAGGCACCATACACCTCACTGGTAGAACTCTGCTCTTTTAACCTGGGTGGAGGAGAAAATGTTCTCTGTGATCTCTGGGCAGTTTATTGTTTGAAATACCCACTGACCCTGGAGCTGGAGGAGGAAAGTAGTCAAAAAGTGTCCCTTAAAACCTTTTAGCAAAACTAATTAATATGGAGAGTAAAGTGCATACTGGAGGCCTGTGGCAGCCTGCGCATGGGGTGGGGAGGGGGCTCGTACTCCGTCCTCTGCTGGGTGACACGTCTCTTGGTGGTCAGCCTGGTTTCACTGCACGCTTCTCTGTGCTGCCAGTTTTGACCAGTTGGTTTGCTTCAGCTTTCTCCTTTTTCTCTGTGAAAGGTGCTGAACCAAACGGAGGACCATCGCCAAAGGGTTCTGCAGGCGGCCGCCAAAAACATCCGCGTCTGGTTCATCAAAGTGCGCAAGATGAAGGCCATCTACCATACCCTGAACCTGTGCAACATCGACGTGACGCAGAAGTGCTTGATTGCCGAAGTCTGGTGTCCTGTTGCTGACCTGGATTCTATCCAGTTTGCTCTGCGGAGAGGCACGGTGAGTACTGGCCAGACAAGCAGACAGCACTTCCCGCAACCACCGCAGGCATTCGTTGATTTGTCCTGAAATCTATCCCTTTGGGCTGCTTGAATCAGTCTTCCCAGAGGACACTTCATTTAACATGCAGGAGTCGTGGCTTACAGATAACAGATGTAACAGATACGTGACATTGTGTAAAGCTTTAAGTTCAGGGAAGTGCTGTAATGGTAACGCGTTTTCCTGTGTTTGGGTCCTTGGGCACGTTCAGTGAGCCTGGCCGCGCTCTGCAGTCCTGCTGGATGTATAGTGGAACATATGGAAAGGAGCTCTCTGGGGCATGAGCAAGCTTGCCCTCTGCTCAGACTGACAGATAACAAAGTTGGGGGTCTTGAAGTCCTTTCGTTTATATTTAAAAAAAAAAAAAAACCACCAACAAACCCCTTGCATGAGTTTTCTCGTCTGCCTGAATCGCACACTGTCCATCCTTGCTGCGAGGATGTGCTGCTCCTGCTGCCATACAGAGGAGAGCAGTGGAAATTTGGCAGCCCTCCTCAGTTGCTCGAGTAGACTCCTCATTGTGCAAGCACACTGAAATTGCAAGCTTGTCGTTTCCGAATGCTGACGAGAAAGTCGTGTTTTACTCTGTCCTCCAGAGCTCTGAGGATGGGTGTTCTGATCTTCCTTTTTTTGTTGTTTTTGTGAACAGGAGCACAGCGGATCCACTGTCCCATCTATTTTAAACAGGATGCAAACCAACCAGACCCCACCGACATACAACAAAACTAACAAGTTTACTTGTGGCTTTCAAAACATTGTTGATGCTTATGGCATCGGGACATACCGGGAAATAAATCCAGGTAAACTCACACTTAGAGCAGTCCCAGACATCTGTCTTGGTTTAGTCGTAGTGTTTCTCTGCATTGTCCGTCCTGTGTGAAAATTTCCAACAGAATGCTCGGCACCTTTCAGAAGCAGAGGGGAAGCTTGGGAATTACATTGCTGAATTGTGTAAATTGTACTGTAGTAAATGTGGGGTTACTCAAACAGAGCACACCAGGATGTCACCTCTTCTCTTGCAGCACCGTACACGATCATCACCTTCCCCTTTCTCTTTGCTGTGATGTTTGGAGACTTTGGCCACGGAATCCTGATGTCTCTGATCGCTGTCTGGATGGTGTTAAGGGAGAGTCGCATTCTCTCACAGAAGAGTGACAACGAGGTAAAGTGGGGGGGTCATGCTGGGCATTGGTTTAAAAGAGATTTGCAGAGGGGTTTCCTCCCGTCCTTCCCCGCCTTGAGCTGACAATGGCATTACTCCCCACATCTGAAACCTGTGGAGCCCACAGCCAGGCTGGGGAGCCTGTAGAGCACAGACTGAGTAGCGTAATTTCATAATAGTAGTGAGTTCCTTTGGTTTTCCTTTTGGATATTTGTAGGCGATTACTCCTTTTGGGTGTTCAAAGGAGGGTGTTTGTCAGGTGTAGTAGATAAGCTGTTGTAAACAAATCACCCAGAACTTGGTTGGATCATCACGGGGTTCAGTGGCTGCACACCTCCTGATTTCTGTCTGTGTGTGTTCAGTCTCCGGGATTCCTCCTGTTTGCTGATCCCGTGGGCTTTGCTCAGGGCTGGGGCTGGCAGGGGGTGACCAGAGCCCGGACGCACGGGCAGAGTGTGGAGGGAGCTGAGCGGGACCCGCACGGCCCAGTGCCAGACCAGTGCTGCCAGCTGGGGCTGGCATCAGCGCGGATGCTGTTTGTCCTCTCCGGCTAATCCCAGATTCCCCGTGGACATTCGCGCTGCCTCTATCCTTCGTGTTCTCATTCTGTGCTGCCTCCAGCACCTGTAATCCCTGCTATGGGGAAGCAGAGACTTGGGGCTTTTAGTCCATGTGGCCCGTTACTGTTTGTCCTACAACTGGTTTTGTTGTTCTGTGACCTTCCTTGTTCTCATGCACTTTCTTTGTTCCTTTTTCTTTTGTTTTGTACTAGATGTTCAACATGGTTTTCAGCGGTCGATACATCATTCTGCTGATGGGACTGTTCTCCACTTACACGGGCCTCATCTACAACGACTGTTTCTCCAAGTCTCTGAATTTGTTTGGTTCATCCTGGAGCGTGCGGCCGATGTTCACAAAAGGCAATTGGTCGTGAGTAAACAGTTGGTAACTTGATAGAGAGTGACAGTGACAAGCAGGTGAATTCTCTTTCCCCATTGTCCTCCCAGCTCAGGAAAACAAAAACTTGTGAACTCAGTCCCCAGAAGAATTGGAAGAGGGGTATAAAAGTGATATCTATCAAGTTTCAAACCAGCTTTTTTCCCCCCCCCCAGAAAAGTTGTAAAGAGGCAGCTTAGCCCCTTTCTCCTCATAGATATTGCCATATTCCAGTCCCCTGTGTCTTTCTTCCTTGTGACACTTTGAGTAATGGGTCAAGAAACAGGTTTATTGTTCATTCGGGAAAGTCTTTAGGAACACGCAGGAACCTTAAAGTTAACTCAACTAGAGAGATTCCTGGCTCTCACAAGGGCAGAATGTTGTTAGTGTTTACAGAAAGAAGACAGTGTTGCTTGTGTTAATGTCTGTATAATCTGCTTGTACCCGAACAGAGATGCTTTGCTTGAGACTACGCCCCTGCTCCAGCTGAACCCCGCTATTCCCGGGGTGTTCGGTGGGCCCTACCCCTTTGGCATCGACCCGGTAAGAGCATCCTCTGTCTCAGCAGAAAAAGTGCCTTTCCAGTTCCCTGTGAGAGGTTTCACAGCCCAGCCATTCCCTTAGCCAACTCTTAACCGATGTTGGGAACGATAACTTTACTTCATTTCCTATTGCAAATCAGAACTATGTGTTCATTTAAGTGGATAATCATATTTTTTGCCTGTCAAGGATATAGCCCCCTTTTGCCTGCAACTTTTGCCTACCATAAAAACAAGGAAGGTTTGATTCCTGCTGTGACGGTGGGATCAGTTGCTGTAAGAGAGTGTTCCTGGCAGAAGAGGTTGTCTGCTCATTTCCCCAAAAGATATCCGTGTGACAAACACGTCTTTTAAAAACCCTGCTCTTACAGCCTTGTACTTCCTGGATGCTTAATGCTGTTTAGCTTCAAGTGAACGTTTTCATCCTCCTCTGTTTGTCCTTGACTCGGGGTTTGCTGACTCGCTGGTGTGTTTCACAGATTTGGAACATTGCCAGCAACAAGCTGGCCTTCCTCAATTCCTTCAAGATGAAAATGTCAGTGATTCTTGGCATTATCCACATGCTCTTTGGTGTCACGTTGAGCCTTCTCAACCACATGTAAGTGCTTTGCTCTGTTTTTCTCATGGTGGGGGGAAGTGTCTTTGTCACGTGTGTATGAGTTTATGGTGCAAGAGCCCATCAGACTTTACCCTGCTGATGGCCGGGTGAGCTCGTCCTGCCCGTGTGGAATGAGCCATGGCCAAGAGCTCTGTGTGTAAGCCCCAGCCATTGCTGAAATGCTGAGCCCCCACAGTTTTGTTCCAAAGACATTCTTCATGTTCTCATTAAATGCTTTTGCCCTACACATGCCTAATGCCAACCAAATGTAACATCAACCTCTCCTTTTTTCCCCCTGTAGCTATTTTAAGAAGCCACTGAACATATACCTTGGATTTATTCCAGAAATGATTTTCATGTCTTCACTCTTTGGGTACCTCGTTATTCTCATTTTCTACAAATGGACGGCCTACGATGCTCACACCTCAAAGGATGCACCGAGCCTCTTAATACACTTTATCAACATGTTTCTCTTCTCCTATGGTGATACCAGTAATAAGATGCTTTATAAAGGGCAGGTGCGTGCTCTTGCTAGAATAACATCAGAGGTGCTTCGTGATACTAGTGTCTTTCACTGACCTTATAATAGTTGTGAAATCAAGCGTGAAACACTTTTTCTGTGTGATAGAGGAAATGTGGCATCATTTCCAAAGGCTGACACTCTGTGATGTTGAAGAAGGAAGGAATAATCCCTACACTAGGAGTTTCTATCAGTCTGAACACAGGTCAGCTGTGGCTCCAGAACATTTGGATCCAGATTAACTGTGGGCAGGGATTGGGAATATTGTCCCGCGTCTGCCGTGCGGTGCCTCTAAGCATAGGGGAGACACTAACGACGTTTCCTCCCAGCAGTATCGGACATCTGCCAAATTCTCATTCCCTTCAGAATCTGTAGGATTTCTCCCTAATCTAACCCAGCACCAGCACCGGGCGCTGTGCAGTGTGAGGGTGTTAGGGACAGCACATTTTGCTGTTCCCAGGAGAGAGGGAGAGGGAGGCGTCCACATGCTCCAGGAATCCACTCTTTTGGTGTCACGTCAGACTCCTGCTGGGGGTGTGTGTGTTTGAGCGTGGGCTGTCGCTAGATCATCTGAGACTTGTTTCTCTTGCAGAAGGGGCTCCAGTGTTTCCTCGTGGTGGTGGCGTTACTGTGTGTGCCCTGGATGCTGGTGGCCAAACCCCTGGTCCTTCGACGTCAGTATTTATGGAGAAAGCACTTGGTGGGTGACTAACTCTTATATTTTCAATATGGAAACTAATCATGGTTGCACAGCTACGTTCTCCATCTTATCTCGGATACGTGGGTTCACACTGCACTGTGACCTGTAAAACGTTTTTGCATATTCCTGGGCATAAAGGCAGGTGGGTTTTACTGAAGAGAGTGTCACCTGCTTCTCAGAGCTGGATCCAGCATCAAACCTGCCTGTAAAAACCCTTTCCGTTGGTAACGATAAAAGCAATGTATCTGGCCTGGGCTCTGTCCGGTGGTTTAGGAGCACTGCGGTGCTGGTTGCTGGATGCACTTCTGTGCCTTCGCTGGGCTGACGATGTAAAAGCAGAGATGGCAGCTTAATTGGCTGGCAGACTCATCAGCTGCCTTTCCTAAAGCAGTTTGGATGGTAAAAAAAATAACTCGGGAAAAAAAATAGACTTAGCAGTCGTTATGTGCGAGGTTGTCCTCTGGGGTGCTCTGTAGGTTTCCAGCTGTAAAGTATCTGCATGTGAAATGCAGGAACCTGGCACACGTGCACTGAGGATACTCGAAAATTCTCCCTGCATGTATGGCAGCCAGCTGGTAGGATGTGAAGCGCGTCAAAGCTCAGTTCAGTTAAAGACACTCCCTCTCCCTTCTCTGACCATCTTTCATCCTCCCATGTCCCCTCCATTCGTCTCCCTCTCTCTTCTTGTTTTCTTCCTCATCCCCTTCTCTTCTTCCATCCACTATCAGGAAGGGCAGCCCGCGGAGGCCCAGGTCAGCCCAGGCCCGACCCAGCAGGCAGTAGAGGCAGCAGCGGCTGCAACAGTGAGTGCATTTAAAAATCACCTGATGGACTGAAAGATGGGAGTTGGCTTTCTGCCTAATTCTCCAGAGAGCACGGAATGTATCTGCATTTCATAAGGGAATGGCAACTGCACCTTTAGGGTGAAAAACGCTTTCTCTTGGAAAGAGCAAAGTTCAGCAAAAGTGATACATTCTGGAAGAAGTACCAGGCTGAAGGATAATAGTTGTGTGTGCGCAGAGTGCTGCTGAGATCACAGCCTGCAGAGCGGCACAGCAGGGCCTGGCTGCCACAGCACCCAGGTTAAGTTCCCCTTTTTTCCTTTTCTTGCGTATCTGTGTAAGAGAGCTCAGGGTTCTTCCCAGCCAAGCATTTCTGTTTGCATTGTGTGTTCCCAAACACCATGTTTATGTGATGACCTCCCGACGACTTCGTATCAGTAATTGCTGGGGTTTTGACAGCCTGTGCCCTTGTAGACACTTTGACTTGAAACTGTTATAAAAGGGTTGCGCACAAATAAGCCTCTCGGTAGCAGCTGTTTCTCCTGATTTGTGTCTAAACCCACAGCCAGCCCTTGGACGATCGCAGCAGCTCCCAAACCTGCTCCCTTCCCCAGTGCTGTGTGTTTCACTTGGGTTCAGTTGTGCTGAAGCGTGAGTCTCACCCACGGTGACACTAAGAGGCACTTTGGGCCAGGGTTTCTATCGTGACATTTGAAGTAGCCCCATAGAAATGTCAGAAATGAAAATGGACCTTTTGTGCATAATCCATCCAGCGCTTGAAGCGCCTCTCAGAACAAGAAGCTGTGAGGGAAGGTCTTTGTATGAGAAGTGTAAAGTAAACGGTTGGAGCTTTGGGAGCCGTGTTTAGGTTGGACAGTTGACAATTTACAGAGAACGGGTACAAGTCGGGTGCGAGGGAAAAGCCGCACAAGTGCGAATTCACCCAGGCTGGGAATGCACAGATAGAGTGCTGGTACTGGTCATCAGTGGCTTGTGATGTCCCAAAGATGCTGAAAATCCCAACAGAAGCATTGTCTTATATTATTTTTTCTCTTTATTTCTATTTTCAGAGCATAAATGTCTACGTAACGTGTTTTTTAAAAACCTGACAAAATCTTTAAATCACATCTGGCATTTTGGGCAAATCTATAGTTGAGCCTAAATTAAAAGCAGGTGCCTAAGAGCAAATGGGTTCAAAGAGCATCGGGAGCCAGAGCATGAGCGTGTTCCCAGTTCACCTCCGCAGCTGGGTCAGACCCGCGGGTCTCCGTTTGTAGTCCCTGGGATCCGTCGGGAGCATTTTCTGTCCTTGGAGACCTGGAGAGGGACAGAGATCCCGCTGTTGAGCTGCAGAGGTGGGGATGTGCAGGTCACACCTTCCCTCTCCAGTGTACGCTGATGATGTGTGAAGGCTCTGCAGGGGACAGGGAGAGGACCCGCACGGCTCTGCGTCCCTGCTCGGTGGCAGGGTGGCACCGGGAGGAATCCGGCCCGAAATCCAGCATTCCCTGCAGGGGCTGCAGTTGTCGAGCGGGAGGAACCTCCGGCTCTGCCAGAGTTTCAGCCGAGATGGTTCTGTTCTGTTCGGAGAGCGATGGAGTTAGGGCTGAGGGTCACACACTGAGCCAGTGTCTATAAAAGGGGCTGTTTGCGTAACGTGGAATTTCCAAGTAAGGGAAGGTCTGATTTCCCTGTGTGTCCGTAGGTGCTGCTGCAGGGCCAGTGTGTGTGTGTCTGTGTCAGCCCCTTCTGCCCGGCGTGGCCACTGTGTGACCGGTCTCATTTGCCCAGCGCTGGTGTTTGTGCCTGTCCAGCACCCGCTGGGCAAAACCTTGGTCTTTGTTTGCACGTGGGTGCCAGCAAACGTCCTCTGGAGAGATGTGCCTTTTGTTTTACTTGGGGGGGCAATTTCTTTGTAGAAATTTCTTGATTATTCATTCAGACAGACTTTTTTTCCCCAGCCTGAGCAGGAATCAGCATCTTTCCCATCCACGCGGGGAAATAGAGTTGTACACCTGGCTTAACCTGGGCCTTAATATTTTGTTTTTTTCCGTGAGCTGCTGCTGCACGTGGAGTCGTGAAAAACACACGCTCATGCGGTAAAACCCAAACAACACTTTGCTCTTTCTTTCTCTGCGTGCGTTAGGGAACACACAACTTCGGTGGGATCCGGGTGGGCAATGGCCCAACGGAGGAGGACGCGGAGATCATTCAGCACGACCAGTTGTCCACCCATTCCGAGGAGGGGGAGGAGGTAAGAGCCTGCCCGGCCTCCCCGGGGGCCTGCGCTCGGCCGCAGAACGCGATGGCTTCTGCCTGTATTTACTGACTTCCACACTGCCTAAAACTACAGAGCGACTGTTTTCACCGAAGTGTTTTCATACAAACTATCTCCTGGTCATTCCCAGGACTCCAGAAAAAGCAGTATAATTTGTATGTAAAGGGAAACATGGCTCTGTCCCCATCATGAGGAGCTGTCACCTTCAGGGCAGCATGTGCAGCTTCTGCTCTGGCTGCAGCACAGCGCGTCCGTGCTGCCGCCTGCTCCAGTGAGAAAAGCACTCCCTCTCTCCAGAATCCAAGGGCTGTACTTCTGCAACAGTGAAATCTTGTTTATATATTCATTTTGACCCAGGGGTAATATTAATTGCTTTGAGCCACCTCTAGCTGAGAAGGAGGAGTCAATTTATCATAGTTTGGGAGTTTTCTGGTGCCTCTGAATGATCCCGCAGCCGCATCTTGCCTCTGTAGTGCCTGTGCCATGTCACTGCTTTGCTGTGCTGTGTGTAGGAGGGAGTTATTGTGTTCGTGATTAATGTTGTGATCGAGACACTACACTAAATGTAAACTTATGTTTCCAAGCCTGCAGAGGACGAGGTGGTAAGACTACGGCAGCTTCGCGTTCACCTCTACCTGGGCCATTCCCCATCGGTGTAAAGCACGTGTGAATTAAACATGTCACGACATCTTGTTTTCCAAAAGATCCAGCTATTTACATGTTACAGGCCATTTCTGATTTGCCATACATACGTGCCCATTAGCAGACCTTTAATTACTTCATCTACACAGCTTGTTTGTCTTATCCCCTGTCTGCAGATCTGTCTTGGTTTACAGGGAAGCTGTTAAAGCAAAAACTGTTCAGGCTCCCAGTTTTAAACTTTTGAAGAAGTCTCGTTTGCCTTATGTTGTGTCTTTGGTAATTCTGCACTGCAACAAACTGCTTAAAGATATTTTTTCCCAAACTATGTGCCATTTCAAGGATGATACTGGTTGTTGCCAGGCAGGAAACACAGCAAAACCAGTTTCATACAGTTCAACTCACCGGTATCTTCCTGTAAAAGAGACGCTCTGTTCTGAGAAACCGCTCATTCATAAACACCTGTAACAGGTATGAGCGTTAAAGAAGTGGGGTTTTGGGAATACTCAGGCAGGATTGATTGTAAGTTTCAGCACAATCAGGTTACCGATTTCATTACAAAAAATACAAATGCCATGAAAGGAGAGCAGCTTCCC
Organism: Limosa lapponica baueri; assembly: GCA_002844005.1. Lineage (NCBI taxonomy): Eukaryota > Metazoa > Chordata > Aves > Charadriiformes > Scolopacidae > Limosa > Limosa lapponica. The sequence continues at coordinate 157,527 of KZ506675.1, forward strand.
AGCAGCGGTGCTGCTGTGAATGGTGCTGACAGGTCTTGCTCGGAGCTCCTTTCTGCGTAGGCCCCTCTGGAACGGAGGGGATGCGGAAGCAGCGCCTGCTGTACCCGATAATTCTATTTATCACCGAACCTGTCAAAAATGTCTAAAACTACAAATACTGCAGAGCGATCCTGCAGACTGTCCCCCTCCCTGGCACAGGGCAGCTCTCTCCAGAAGTTGCACAGGGCTGTAAATCGTCGTTGTTGGAATATTTATCGCATTCCATTCACTGCATGCTGACGTGCCGTGTGGCGGGAGCTGGCGCTGTCACCGGGGCAGGGTTTGTTAAAGAACTTCGCAGTTCCCATTCTGTGGAGAAAGAATTAGGCTTTTGACAGCTAATTTAACTTAATTGTTTGAAATACTTATTGCCCTGGATATACTAGAGGAGAAATACAAATATAAATAGCTTTCTGTGCATGCTTAGAGCATTAGTCACTTGATGTATTTAAAACATCATGTTCACTTAACTTAAATATGAGCAGTTTCTTAAGCATGGATTGAATCCAAGATGTAGGGAATGCTTTCCCAAGCTGCAAAATAAGAGACTGTCCTACATGACAGACTTCCTTATAAGTGCTTCTCTTATTATTTCAGAAAATTGCCAAGACATAGAGACTTTGCCAGTGAGTGGTGCACAGATGGGACTTTTTCAAGACTGCTTTGTGCATTTTTATTTATTTTTTTTGCTTTCAAGAAGGGCAAGTTCATATCTTGCAAAATGCTCTTGTTGTTCTGTAGCAAAGGCGCACACACAGTATCAACTTAAAGTGCTGTCTCCTTTTCCGTAGCAGTACATACAATTTACCAGTGAATTCATATGAATATCATCTTGTTGCTGTACAGCCTTTTCCTGGCAAAGCCCATGGCTGAGTTTGAAATATCTTACTTTTCATTCGCTAGAATTTGAAAACAATAATACTCGAGATGCAGCAGTGAACTATCATTCTACAAAACCTAGCAAGACGAGAGAATTAATTTTTCATTGGTAAAACTGTCACGCTAAGCCAGGAGAAGGCAGTATCAGTGTCTAACTCCAAACCACGACCTCGGTGACAGCAGCAGGCAGTGGCTGGTTCTCCCCGGTCACCGGCCCCTGCTGCTGCCCGGGCTCTTCACCTCCCGTCCTCTCCCCGCAGTTCGACTTCGGGGACGCGGTGGTGTACCAGGCCATCCACACCATCGAGTACTGCCTGGGCTGCATCTCTAAAAGCTGTCTGGGTCTAGACAGGGGGGATGGAGCTGAAAGCTCTGCGTAAAGCAAAGAGCTGCCGGGCGAGGACTCTGCCCTGCTTCGTGGCCAGCAGTTGGGGGTGATGTCCTGAAAATCTGGCTGCACAAGCTGTTGTCCCTCTGAAGCTTCCCACCTGGTTGCAGTGGGGGTTGGCTTGACTCCAGTCTGTGCTTTGTAAGTAACTGGAACAAGCCTCCGTTCTTGCTGGTTGCCCTGACACGAGCCATCTTCTCCCTTCTCCTGGCAGAGCTCTCGGAGGTGCTCTGGACCATGGTCATCCACATCGGCCTCAGCGTGAGGAGTCTGGGCGGAGGCTTCGGCCTCTTCTTCATCTTTGCTGCGTTTGCCACCCTGACGGTGGCCATTCTGCTGGTCATGGAGGGGCTCTCCGCGTTCCTCCATGCTCTTCGCTTGCACTGGTGAGTTACTGGAACATGCAGGAATGTCAAAGCTCTTTGTAGCAAGAAAAGGGATGTCACCTGGACTGTGCAGAAATGCCATCCAGAAAATTGTATTGACCCTTCACAGGAAAGCGAAGGCTGTAAGTCTGGGGTAGTGGGTGATACTGAGCCGAGACGAGAATGTTCAGAAGTGCAGGAGTCCCACAAACCCACCCGAGCATCTGCATGTCCTGCAGCAGACGTGCTCTGACAGTGGAGTCTTTACGAGGGTCAGAGGTTTCGGTCTCGTTTCTAGCGATTCACCTCGGATTGTGTGTGCAACCCTCGCTCAGGAACGGGGGGAGGAATCCATCTCTGCTTAAAAATAATTTAGGCTGAAGCTCTGTGAGCAGGGGGCTGGGAGGGTTGTGCTGGATGGGTGAGGGTGCTCCTGCCTGTCCCTGGGCTTTCTGTTCTGCCTCTTGGGCTGTCGCCTGGTCTAGTGTTTGTTTTCCTGGCTCTGCCATAGCCACTGACTCTGATTTCCTTCACGTGGTCTTGCTCATCTTCATAAGACCTTGCACTGAGCAGGGGCGGCTTTGTCTGCCCTTTGGGGTGCTGTGGAACAGCAGCTACTTCTTGTTGCTTTTGTTTGTTGGCCCATGCTTTCGTAGCCCCTTTCTCGTGATTTTTAAGCTCCTGTGTATGTGGACGGGCAGGAAGTGAGGGGGAATTACTCACTGGAACACGCTCATTGCTTCCTCTGCACCCGAGCACATAAAGGGTTCAAGAGCTTTCTCTAACCTGTGTTTAAAAGCACTCATTGTTCCACTTCACATTCTCTGGTGAGCGCACTGGTGGGATCAAAGCAGTGACGTGGGAGTGAGCTTCGCTCCCCCCGGCTCCTCTTCAGCCTCAAGTGTAGGAGAGAGTGTCCGTGTGTCTGCGCCTCCGCAGGGCTTGGGTCGCTGCCATCTCCTCGGGAAGCTGCTTTCCTGGTCATCAGGAGAACAAAGTCGAGTCCCGTGATGCTCACAAGGAGTATTCTGTCCTGCTTAAAAGGGAGGAAAAGGTTGTGAGCACTTTTAGAAAGTAGTTCTGTCAGTGAAAAGGGAAGCCAGTGGCTTTAAAAAAAAAAAAAAATCAGCCTCTTTGCTCTTTTCCCCTGATTCTGGGGAAGGCAAACTCTGTTTGCCCTCTCTGCTGGCAGCCTGCAGGGCACAGCCCAGGGTGTCCCGGTGTCCTGGCTCTCTGTGGCTCCAGCAAGCGGGGCTTTGCCAGGGGCACTGGGGTAGAGCCATCTTGTGCCGAGGGAGCCGGGGGGGCCCGGCTGAAATGGCTGCGGGACGGTGCGTCTGCTTTTCCTGGCATCCAGCCTAGAAACCTTCACACCAGGCACTCGAGAACTTCTCCCTGACTGGCAGGTGTTTCCTTGTCCCTGTCCTGCTGTCACCGTACAGTGACAGCGTGGGTGGGAAGGAGCCAGCCCTGCAGACCCCCCCGCTGTTGCTGGTGGTCCCAGGAGAGGGGGCGGGCAGCACCCCGGCCCCACGGGGGCTGTTTCTGCTCCCGGGCTGTGATTGCGGGTGAATGAGGGGATTCTCAAAGTCTCGTTTTTCTGGACCACAGTGCTGCGTGGCCCGTTCCTGAGCAACAGCAGATGAACAGCTCTGGACACTGTCCCCTCTCAGCAGGCTCTGGGTTTTCTCTTTTACCCAAAGGTATGGGCTAAGATAAGAAAGCGTGTTTTTCTGGAGATACCTCCTAATAATCACAGTCTGTGCTCGGGGATGCCACTCACAGGGCACCTGGAGCAAGTGTGAACTGGAGGCTGCAGGTCAGCCGAGAGGTGGCTTTTCATGTTGCTGGGCTGGATCTAGAGGGTGATTGAAAAATTGTCTGGAAACGTGTGATGGGAAGATGCGTGTGACTGAACGGGCAAACAGGGAAACCCGGGCGATGGCCATGGGCACGTGGGTCACGGCTCCCTGCAGGGAACTTGCTGCAGAACTGCAGTTCTTAACAAAGTCATGCTGTCCCTAAACATATTTTTCAAACTTGTAAAACTGTAATATACATCCTCTAAGAGAAAAACTGTTCAGGCTTAGGAAGAAAAGCAGGTTTAAGGCAGTATTTCAGACTGCAAGCAACGTGCTGGAATTCTGTTGGGTTTGTTGGATTTTGGTTATCGCAGCGGGGAGGAAGGCACCTGCAGTTGTTCAAAAGAACACGCTGTTAACATTCCTTTGGCTTTTGAAGGCGAGATCAGGATGTTTCCAGTGGTAGGTGTTCCCTTTTTAGAAGGAGGGAGGGGGGGGTCAAATACTGCTCTCCTGGGAGGAGCAGATGGGATTTTTGGGCCGTGGGAGAAGAATCACCCATCAAGAATTCTGAAGGTGTGGGTGGTTCAGCCTTGCTGGAAAGGAGGAGGAATTTAGCGTGTGTCTTACTGGGCGAGGGGGGGGGGAGAGCACAGATTGTTCCATGTGCACTGCCTATCAGCCCCAAATGGGGAGGATTTATTCTGTGCTTTTTCAGAAAGTGCATTCTTCCAGCAGGCTGGGTCATTCTGGGGCGGAGGAAGGACTTGAGCACTGCCAAGGTGCAGGGAGGGGTATCTTCTGGGGCGCAGGGGCTCTGAGCTGCACCCCACCTCTGCTGGTACCTCCTTTTACCCTAACGTCACTCTTTGTGATATTTTGCCTTTGTATTTGCTTGTCAGTAGTGTAATTTGACAGGAATGTTTAGGTTAAAGTAGCTTGCCTTTTTTTAAGCCAGTCTGATGGGAGCAAACACAGGCTTTGCCCAAAAGGAGCTGTTTTCCTGTGTAAAGCACAATTTTAGACCCAGTTTTCAACTTGATTTGGAATGGGAAGCTCTTCTCCCTAGAATATGTCCCCAGACCAGGCCACAGGTAGAAAGCCTGGACAGCAGCAGCGTGATACAAAG
>KZ506676.1:60893-77096 GCA_002844005.1 Limosa lapponica baueri
CTGATAAATCTTCAGCCTGTGGTGCCATCTGAAAGTATTAAGTTTGTTTAAAAGTTGAACACACTGTAGCAGAAACACCCCACTGGGTAAGTCTACTGTTTTGTGCAGAGAATAATACTGAGAAAAGTTGCAAGAGCTGATGAATTGATGAAAAATCACTCATACTAAAGAGTAAATTAGAAAACAGTTCCAATGTTGCCTGAAAGAATGAGGGAGGAAGAAGTTACATCTCCAAAAGCCTTAGCTTCCAATTCACGCAGGACTTCTAAGGCTTCTTAGGGGGCAAGAATCCAAAAATAGGAAGCAAGAGAGACCCAGGTCCAGAAGACTCAGGTTCTAGCTCAGTTGTTAAAAAGCCACCTTTTTAGATAGGGTTACATTCACAGTAAAGGTTCATCGCATTCAGCTCTCTCTGCCGCTTGGAAGAAGCTGCCTCACGCAGAGACAGTAAGCAGCCCGCATTCAGCCGTGAGAGCTTTCTGTCCATTCTCACGGCAGGACCAGATGCCCGTTGAGGCCAGAAAGGTGTATGTTGTTTACAACCGTGAGTTAACTTCCGTGGGGGTTCTTGCTTTTACAATCAGATATCTGCAATTCAGTCTTGCTAAAGGTCTAATGTCACATGCCAGAAGGGGAAGATTCCTCTTTGGCAGATTTACGTGTCCCAGACAAGATTATTTCCTTTCCTGCATGCTGCAGAGTGATGCTATTGCCACTATCTTTTGCATCTAATGTCAGTCATGTGGCAGCTCAGTTTGGAAACAGCCAGGGATGCGGGCTCTGTCTTTATACTGCACGCCCTGCTTAGTTGCAGTCATACAGGTAACATCAGCCATCAGTGCTATATGTTTGGGTTTTTTTCCCCTTCACAAGAGCTACCACAAAGGAGTCGACTGACTTGAGCTTGGAGTCCTCTGAAGCTGTTTCGTTGCTAATTAAAAGATGGGTCATTTAAAAAAGAAACCTTCTCTTGGGTTTGGCATCATCAGTGTTACTAAATGATGAATATTTAAAATTCAGTCTCCATAAATAATGTAATCAACTTAAATTGGGTGATTTAATATATTTAAATCATATATCAATATAAAGGGTTTTCTATCAGCTTTTTTGGCTTTTGTGCCCTTGGAGATTTTTTTTCCAGTAACCACAAAATGAAGAAAACCTTTCTTGTTTGTTTCTTAATTAAAACAGAGATTTTCACCTAATCTCTTGGTTCCGGGAGCTGGGCTTTAAACAAACATCAAATATTGCAAGGCCCATAATAAAAATAGGGAGAATTGGCAATGCCTTATTACACAGCTCCACATCCTTTATGCAGAGCCACTTAGGACAAAGATTTGCCTCTAAGATTGTTAGCATTTTCCTTATCAGTCAACTCAAAAGCAGCAGTTTGGCTGACTCCTGTGACTGTGTTGGGGTTTTTTATAGTTCAAGGCTAATGAGGTCTTTTTGTTGTAGAATTCTCCTAGCAATTTCTCCGCTGTCTCCAGTAGTTCATATTCTTGTGAGTTTGAAAGGCTGGAAGTAATATGTTTGGAGTTGTACTGCATATCCCCAAAGCAGGCCCTCTTATCAGTGACTATGCCTTCTAGAAACCAAAGATGGAGAAGGATGCCTTGTAACTTCCATGACACTTGAAATCAGAAAAAAAGTTCCTACAGATACACAAACACCCGGGCTATGCTGCAGGCTGTCCCGTCGAGTTTGTTCAGAATGGCTATTAAAATCACAGCTCATTCACAGAGCAAGCATTAAAAGCTTCAGCAAGCTCTGCTCCCCATTGCCGCTGCCCTCTTTCTAGGGATCACTATTACTTTCGCTTAGCACAAGACGCAGATGTGCCACTACCTCTTCTCTCCTAAATCTGCCTCTGTGTAGGGAATAGAACCTCTTCCAGCTTCCTATCTCTTGGCCCTGCTCTTAGAACTTCCTGGTACTCCTTTAGCACCGTACCCCTGGCTGTGATGACCTGTGATGGCACAGACGTGTTGCTTCTCTTACTCAAAAAATAGCATTCTATAAAACCATCCATTCCCTGCAGATGGACTTCACAGAAATTACTTCTTTTGGCTTTGGGAAGCCTAGGGCTGGTGGGAAGCTGAGCACTGAGCAATGCTATAAATTGGCAGTTTCAGCACAGTCCGTGTGGAGCAAAAATAACCAAATCGAGTAACTGTTTCAGGGGGAAATGCATTTGCCCCCTTTAATTCAGGGACTGTAACTTCCACAGAGAGGATAATTAACCTCTTACCTTGACTGTTGTTCTACTGAGCTTAGACACTTCTCTCTCTTCATCTCTTTTGGCTAGACTCTCTCCTGGCTCCCTTTCTACTCAGATTTAAAGAAAAATCTGACAATGCGTTTTCTTTTTTGTCAGTCTCTGCTTCCCTAGCTGGCTGCCTTGTAGTCAGTCCTTCTGCTATACTTCTCCCTTTGTATAGCAGAAAATAGCCTGCAATTTTTTTGATTTAGGAAGTAGGATGAAATGAGCCGCATATGCTGTATCAGAACCTCACATCAGGATTCGCCTGCCTTTATTTCTGAACCTGCAGATGAAGTGAAGCAGCACTCTTCACAGTCGCTCAGAGAAAACAGGTTTGCGGTGACGTGTAAGAGAGAGAAAAACCAAGTCTGCTTTCAGTAAAACAAAGTGAACGGGGAGGGGTGTTCCAAAGTAAGATGGCAAGCAGTGGCTCTCATGCCATCAGTAAGTCAGCAGTACCGGTGATTTCCCATCTACTTGGCAGCAGAGGCAGAATTTCAAACCTTAAGGCAGTTCTGAAGAGATGCTGGTATACTGAAATTCTGCCTGCATGTATGCTGGGTGCTGGTGTTAAGGAGTGGGTGTTCATGTAGGAGAAACCAAAGAGAAGAAGTAGTGCATGGTGAAAGGGTTAAAGCCAGGACAATAATTTAAAACACTTTATGGAGAAATAAGACACAAAGAAAAAACCCCCATCTCTGGCCTTTCACCTTGGCCAGCTCTAGACCAACCTCTTTCTGAAGTGTTTTACTTAGTTCTTTCATTTTAAGAGTATTTTGTTCCATGTTTCAGACAGAGGTTTTTCAGGTGATCTGGAAATGAGTATGACTGTTAATATTTCCTGTTCCCCAGAACACACTCCGGTGCCCCCAGGTAACCCAGTGCTGGATAATACTTCATACAAATCTGGTTGCCCCAAGGGATGTTCTACTTGGAAACCAGTATGTTGGTGTTCCATTCTGATGCTTCTTCACTGACTTCCTTATCAAATTCACTCAGTTTATAAGGCAAAATAAGATTTTTTTCTAACTGCCTGGTCTGTGCTTAACAGAGTATCTGAAAATCGAGCTGCATTTTTTCTGCCATATAGTTCATAACTTAGCTTTGATAGCAATAGATATTCTGAGATCAGGACTGAACTGCAATTTTATTGCTAAAGCATAAGGGGAGATAGACTCTATCTTGCTTTTTCTACAGCTGTATTGATCATCAAGCCTTTTAGTAATTAAAAAAAAAATCAGAAAAGCAAGAAGATTGTAGGCATTGCCATGGGGAAAGAGTTAGTACTAGAGTAGTAACCTGCTTCTGACAAGAGCCTCTCCCTGAAACTGCAGAGGAAAACTAAACTATTTGTAATAAATGTATATAACTGTGTAACATCACAATTTACCTTTCAAGGCCATCAGCTTAACTATCGAAAACCAATATTTAGGTTAATCTTCAAATCTCACTTTAGCTTGTGTAGTAGTTTTATTGACCGTGTCATCCAAAGCCTACTGAGGTTAAAGCAAAGTTTTCTGGTCCTTTATATTGAATCAGGCCAAATAATTAAGTCATTGAGTCAGAGCTGGATAAGCGTACAGAGGAAGTAATAGAAAATATCTTGCTTTTACAGACTCCCTATCTCTGACTGTACCCAGTGGTGATGAAATATTCTTTCTTCTTTTACTTTTTTTCCATAATCAAACTCTATTTTTGGAATTCATAGTCTTTATATACAGCCCTGGGGAATTTTTTCTGGATGCAACCCATTACCCATACTGAGGATACTTCTATTTGTTAAATACAGTGAAAATGCCCCAGCATCAAGTAATTAGACTGGAAGGAACTACCTGACATACTGAATGACAAGAGTTGATGATCCATCTGGTCCAGTCCTCTCTGCCTAATAAACTGCTGGTGCTTCCATTGCACAGAATGAGAGATACTGTAATTACTGATTACTTTTCAAGCTGTTCTCCTAGGTGCTTTTAAGCTAGGTGGAAAAGATGGGATTTTCCAGGATCTGTTTGAAGGAACATAGGTCAATTGTGCTGGGAAAAGGAACATGAGGAAGGCTTTCTCTCTAGAGCAAAAGCGGGAGGAAGATGCAGAAGGAGAAACATGCACAAGGAGCGATGGCATTACTTGGGTTGGTGCTGCTGGAGTCTTGATGTGATAAAACGCTCCCTTGGGCAGAGTATAAGCATGCACAGGATGGCATCAAGCAGCAACCTGCACTAGGGGCCAGCCTTGCTTCTCATTTAATCAGTGGCCATTTTAACACTTCATTTAGTAGGAACACAGCATCTTCTAGTCTATTAGAAGAGCTCCTGGCAATGGTAGCAGTAGCATAGTGTCCCGTGGGACACAAGCCTTATGGGCAAATATTTCCCTCCTGTCCTTTACAGCCCATTAAAATGTGGAAGAGTTAGAAGTGCTATGGCAATCAATACCTGGGCACATCACAGATATTCCCCGGGCCTGCGGTACAGGTTCTCTTCCTTAACAGCAGATGGCAGTGAAGTTAAACAAATGGGTGGAAATAAGTGGAGAAAAATGTGTTTTGCCTGCTGTATGGCGATGCTGTGAAGAGCTCATAGAGCTCTGTGCATATTCAGAGAGTGCAAGGTTCATTTCCAGTGCACAGATCACCCGTGGCACGTTCAGGTAGCAGAAAACATAAATTCATCCATAGCTGTTTGTAAGCCAAGTCATATTTATTTTGTTTGTGATGTTTTTGGTCATAGAAACAGCAGAACAGATAGAATCCATTATCATTTCTTCCTTACATCCGTATTTAAAGCCTATGCATAGCTGAACAGATGAGGATGAAGCTCAGTTTCAAGTGAGTAAACTTTCATTCTTTGTTACGTGTCTTGTGCTACATTTGGGAGAATGAAGATATATCACCATGGGTTGCTTTAAAAGTTTTATAATGCCAGTTTTTTTACCACCAAAAAAAAGCTGTGTGAAAGGGTTAATAAGATATCAGTTTAAAGCCACAAGAACAAAGAGATTGAGAGTAAACTTTTACAGTCCTGCCTTACACTTTAAATTAATTTCACTTCTGGTGGAAGGATGGGAGAGGAGGATGTTTGTTTTCCAATTTCCAGCAGGCAAATGATAGAGATGTCAGTGTAGATATTTGATTGCAACTTTTAAATGCCTTGCCTAAAGTGAAAAAGGGACAAAAAGGTATTTGGGATATCTACTTAATGTCATTAATATCTTAGTTCCATAGCAGTGCCATGAAAAAAACCATGCTTGCGGGGTTTGTGATTTCCAAATACAGTATCTATTTCCCTTATTTACTGCTCAGTGCTTGATCCACCTGAGGAAGCCCAGCATGACTCTCCCTCCACCACATACCAAGATAATTACTCAATCCTGTATGATTATGCAAAGCACTGAAGGAGTGCCTCTCACGTGGCACTCGAGGCCCAGGTCTGCGGCTCAAAACCCATTCAATACATTAGCAAGCTCTGGCTGAAGTCCTCAGCTGTCAACAGTGCTGATCGGAATGTCAACACCGTGACAGCAGAAGGAGAGGAACCTTTCTTGTCACCCTCTTTTGGACCATTAACCGCAACACAGACCTGGGCTCTGCAGCCCTGGTCCTGAGAGGCATCAAGCCAGTGGGACCACTCAGAGAAGAGAGGGCTTCAAGACTCCTCTCAAGTTTGATTGCCCTTATCGTAGCATGCCTAACTACGTATTTTCTTTTCAAGCTCATATTTACACGCATTAGAGTCTGAATATGCTTTCAATCTTCCAGTTCTATTAGAATTTTTGGTTAAAAAATGTGCATGATGCCCCACTAGACATATTTATAACAAGCAAGGGCACAAGTTTCAATCACTTGTGAAGAAGCAGCCCTTCTTAATCTGTCAATCAGCCCATGCACAAAAGGCACAGAGCATCAATTGCTTTTTAGGTTATTTACTGTGACTTATGTATCTGCCAATAAATCTAAAATACAGGTCAAAGAATATGTAGCTCAAGTAAATCCATAAATGTAGCAGAAAAGCTTCGCTAACTACCTCGGATTGCCAAAGGTGAGGTCATTTCCTTGTTGTGAAAAATACTGAGGTCCATAAATTATTTTTATCACCTCTGGGGCAACGCAAACAGTTTCCCACAGATGCTGAAAGTATGATATGCTTTTTATTTAATATCAGAACACCACTTTTACACAGCTCTTAAAATATGAGGTCCAAGATTCTGCTTGTGCTTTAAGGCCCCAATTCAGCAACATATTAAAACAGATGCTTCAGGTCCTGACATTAAACACGTGCCAAAGTGCTTTGTTGCATAGTCATAGATTGCTGAACCGGAGCCTAAAGACTAAATCTTTTTCCCATGAAACTTAGAATTTTCCTTCCATTTTCCTTCAAGGCAAACAAGGCATTTATTCAAATATAATATAAATAAACATTTTAAACCATTCAAAAAGGTTTGTCTTTCAGAGATCACTGGGTGAGCAATAGCTCTGGAGATAAACCTTGGACAAAAGTTGATGTTTCATTTTTTGCAACAGTTTAACTGGTGTTTATTTAAGACTTAGCATTGTTTCCATGAAGAGAATAAAAATATCTTGAACACATAAAGAACGTAAGCACAAATGGTGAACGTCCTACAGAGAACTTTGGAGAAAACACCACTGAATTAACTTACAGTACATTTGTTAAACATGAGCAGCTCTAATAATGACATTTCATTTAACAATGCCCTTTGTCTTTTCAGTTCATCAGTTACCTATTTCAGTAATGAACTGCAGTCATACCATTCTGATTTTCTCCTAATGTAAAGGCTGAGATCACTTCACTTGCAGTGGAGCGTGATGCTATTATTCTGTTTGTGGCTTAGGAAAAAAGCTATAGAATGTATCACAATTGTAATTGGCTAACAAATACTAAAGTCTGTGATCGGTAAGGACACCAATAGTTTCGTTTAGCTTTTAATGGAAACAAGTAAAATTAAAAGAATAGTAAAAGAAATGACAGAAATGGTTGAAAATGCTCAGCGTTTCTATTTCATGAGCAGAGCAATAAGTATTCAGCTGGGAAAAAAAATGAGCTACCTATTAAACGTTATTTTAATTTTTTATCAACAGTCCATGCATAGAACTTAACATCAACGTTTTTAGTTAGGATGAATAATCTCAGTTGCAAAAATAAAATGGAGTTGCCTGCTCTATTTAAGGAGGATTTTCTAAAGAACTAGAGGAAGTCAGATTAAGTGGGTAATATCCCACTTTACACTATGTAAACACAAGACAGATAAAAAATATCATAGGTCTACTCGATATGATCCATAAGTCTTACAAGGGGTAATGGAGCCTACTTTCCCTCATTTGCCTACCTCTTTTTGGGGTTTCTTAAATTTCAAAAGCCTTTCCATTGCCTTTCTAGCTGCAAGAGACACATTTTAACCAGGCTGCTGTTTTCACTTTTCTATTCTCCGTGATCCATACAAAATATTTTCAGAGCTCACCAAAAACATTTAATTAGCAGAGGCTGGTGTCCAGCATTTCATAATCTTTTCCCAACTGAACCAAATCTGCACAATTTACAATAGATCTTTGGAAAACCGCTTTTTACCGTGTGCTGCATCTATAGATCTCTCTCAATTACCCACAGTAAATTTAGGCATTGTACAAGAGCAAATTTTACAGTCCATGAAGAGATGAAGTGAAATCTAGATGAAATTCATTGTGACAGATTCTCAGTTAGTGCCCTGATGTGTCTGTATTACAGAAGATAGACATTCTATTAGCATGGAAGCTCCCATAATGGACTGTGAATCATTTCAGGTAATAGAGATGCCAACTGGAATGACTGAAAAGCACTATTGAATTCCATTAGAGCTCTTTGTTTTTAAATCAGTCATTTCTTTGTGAATATCCAACTATATACTTCTTGACCCTAGCTGAGAGTAATAATTGTGAACTAATATTACAAAACATTAATCTGAGTTACTGTTCAATTAATGTTTCTGGTCGAGGGTTATTTTTATGCTGCAAATGTGGAGGAGACTGTGGCTTGTATTACAAATACGTATTTGGACTTGAGCTAGTGCAGAATGCAATTTTCAGTTATATTTCTGTCTCTGCTGTGTTCAGTCTCATCTCATTAGCTGTAAAAAGACTCGAGTATTGGCTTTTCTTTTTCCGAAGTCATCCTACCAGAATAAAATAACTATAATCAACAAATCTATAAAGATAAACATTTTTATAAGGGATGCCACAAATAGTCTTCTTTCATTTAGGTGCTCGGTTAATTATCAGCAAAATAACTAACACCATATCCTGTTACCCAAACAGCCCCACCTTATCTATCAATCATGTATGATTTATCAGACTTGATAATTGCCTGGATAATTAACACAGAATTTAGGCTTACTCAGTGTGCTGAAACCTCAGGAATGCCTGCATAATTGCCGTTTGTGTAGTAGATGAAGTTATGAATAATTCTTTTTCACATAAATATGAAGGCTGGATTGCAGGCAGCACAGATTTCCTCAGCCGCTGCCATTAATGCAGATATCATGTCATACAAGTGCTGCGGCATTGTCACATGTTAACTCTATGTATATTGTTAAAGTAATTAAAGTACATATCTATAAAAAGAAGGGGAAAGTCTTTCCCTTTGTTTGTAAGTACTGCATGCTTCTTTCATGAGGAAGTACGGAGGGAAGACTGAAGGAAAATTAGTCTACTCAGTGCAGTGGCAACCAGATTTGAATCTCTGTAATATTCGCACATAAATCCTTTGGGAAGACTTTAAAAAGAGTGGGCTCTATATCTTCTGTCTACGATCATCTATTTTCACATCAGAATGAGCAACATTATCCTTATATGCTAGAGTATCTGTGTCTACAGCTTGAAAATGAGACTCTCCTTAATGTTGTAATGACAGGTGTAAGATTAACTTTGTTAGGTGTCTAGCCACTCATGCAAACTAAATTAAATTAATGGAACAAATTTCTCTCATAATTAAGATAAAAATTCATGTCAGCTGTAACCTTGCTGTACACTAATTATATACAAATGATTTATCATCTGCTTCGCCCAGAATATTAATCCTCAACTCATTGATAACTGCAGCCAGTGTTAAGAGATGAGAGTTGATTAACTATGACAGATTGGGCGACCACAGTACCAAGTGCCTGAACAACCAGTGAAACCAATAATATTCAAATAGCACTTCTTCCTTAAAAATGCATTCCCATGGAAACAGACGCACGTTTAATGAGGGGTACGGAGATTATTTCAATAACGACTGATATTGGAACAGTGGGCAGAACTAATCAATAATAATTAAGCCCTTAGCCTGGTTAAGATACGGTTCTGTAAAGCAGGTTATATACACACTAGTGAGATATTCTGTTACATGTATGTCTTCATGCATTGCTGTTATTTATTTTTCCTACTGCAGAAGGTATTGCATAGTTTACACATATTACAAAACCAATAATCGAGTTTGGGCTCCCACCAGCTCTAATGAAAAGAAGAAGAAACTGATGCCACCATTTCCTTTGAAAGTCCAAATGGAAAGTCCTGTGATAATTATGCTCTGGGAAATGGTACCTTTTTATGAAAACGTTCTACAAAAAAACCCCACAACCCAAACTACAAACAAAATCCAACAATTCTTGAAGGATCATCTGTTAAACAGGACACTGTTTGATCTCTTGGAATATGACATTATACTTCTACTTTAAATGTCAATTACTAAAAATAACTTGTGACACCTTTAAGAAAAAGCTATTAGTCTTTCTTTTTTTAATAGCTGATATGTATTTTGGGGAAGACTGATAGTTAATAATGTATCCTTTAATGAATAAAAAAATATGCAAAATTCCAGACATGTTGAAGATTTACAGGTTTGGGCTTAAATATTTTTGGTATTAATGCTGTCTCACCAGGACAGCTTTTTTTATACTAATTGCTCATTGAGACTTCACGAATCCCTGTCAGACTGAAGAAAAAAAACCCAGTCTTGTACCTAGGCATTAATAAGGCACAACCAGCAAGCTGGATGAATTAAGTAATATTGCTGTAAATGAATTATTTTCCTGAAAAGTTGGTGTGTCTGAAGCCAAGTTATGTGTGGAAAGGAAACCTAATTGCTAATATGAAACTGAAGGCAATTATGAAGTTAACACAGAGTGTGAACCTGTGATTCACCCTGGTGAGCTGGGACGAGCCATGTGAAGCACCGCTTGGGTTTGGGCACAAGGGTGTATGGTCTGGTCTTTGGGGAATGTTATGTCCCATCCCCGGAGGTGTTCACGGCCAGGCTGAATGGGGCTTTGAACAACCTGGTCTAGTGGGAGGTGTCCCTGCCTGTGGCTGGGGGGTTGGAACTCGATGATCTTTAAGGTCCCTTCCAACTCCAACCTTCTATGATTCTATGAATACACCGATGGCCAAGAGAGCTGGAGAGAGGTTCTGGAAGCTACCCCCCTAACCAGGCATTGCAGTCACAACTCAGCCTTTCCTGTTGACCAAAGTGGCACGATTCTGACACAAAGGAACAAAATCCATGAAATTGGCTCCTATCCTATGGATGCTCAGTGACTGGATTTTAAGAGCTGACCCTTCTCAGTCTACTAATTCTTAATATGAGGACACCTGTTTCTTTGGAACTGGAATGGCTTATGTCACATAGGCTACACCAGGATTACATTTTAAATGTGAGTTTGAGTCTTTTTGTGAGCTCGCACGTTCCTTGACATTCACTCAGCACTTGGCTGAACGAACGCTGGTGCTCCTGTACAGGTAGCTCCAAAGCTTGGCTTGGATGAAAACCTAAGCTCCTACTAGTGACTGTAGAGCTAGCTGCCTGCCAGCCCACCCCTGAGATGGGCTGGACACAGCAGATGGTGTGCAGCAGGATGTCAGCGCGTTGTAGTGACATTGCAGGCTGGCATCGAGCAGACAAACCAGACCACCCTCTAGAAATCCTCAGCGATGCACACAGCCTAAGGTTCAGCTGCCTAGAGAAAAAGAAGAACCGAAATCCCAGAACCCAGCCATCCCGGCGCTGGCAGTCTCAACATGTGGATGACAGATCAGGGGCTGCTTTCTACCTACCAGTATAGACTCAGCCTCTCAAAAAATATTTGAATCACCAGCCTAGGAAGTAAATATTTCATGATAACAGTCCTTTTCAGCTTCCAGTCCCATGAGGGACTTTCTTTTTTTTTGTTAACATTTGTCTTCTGTTCTTCAAAAGAAATTAAAGTCCCACTTAAATGAAAAAGAAAATATGAACTTTATGGGAAATAAAAATTCAAACGTTCCTTTCTCTGCATTTCTAACTATTTCAGGGCTAATTGCCTTTGAATTTGTAAATGCAGATAATGAGAAGAACCGTATGTATATGGAATTGAAGAGAATGTATGTAGAGCAAGTCAAGTACTTGATAACCAATTTAACTTGGAGTTGGATATCAACTTTAAATAAGCAAAAAGGCCATAAGGTTTTTTCATCATCTTATCCTTAGGGGATACATATCTGCTCTGAACCTAATCAACTACAGTACATCACTGATCCTCTGCGCTGGTGCTAACGAATGAACTTTTACGTGGCAGAACAGAGATGGATCATCAGCACCGCAGGTCTCATGTGGCAACCACACATCACCCTACACACTTCTATCAAGATTCAGTGGTTGCAAAAGTTCTTGTCTAAGCTGCCTTTCAGGTCTTTGGGATCACTATACAGAAGCAAACATCAGTAGAAATACATTATATTGAAAGTATAAAAGAAATTTCTCATGGAAAATGACTTTTCTGAGCAATTTTATATGTGGTTTGACATGCAAACCTGCACCTACCAATGCCGACAACATCTAGTAAGTCAGTGAGCTAGACAAACTGGTGCAGCAGTGGACCACACCAAAGGAAGCATGGAACAGTCACAGCAGACTAGGCTGTACAGCCGTTTTCAGCAGCACCCTTTCCAGCAAAGCCAGGAGCAGTTCCTGCCAGTACAACGGTCCCATTCAACGCTGTGGCCGTACTGCAAGTAGGACCATGGAGCTGCTCTGGTGTTCGGAGTATGTTACAGCTCAACAGTAGCTACTATTGCGCCTTTTTTTTTGTCTTTCTTCAAATAAAAAAAAAAACAGGCATGAAAACAGCTACCTGTCTTTCTAGCGCATATAGGAATTAATGGACCAATTTCAGGGGAAATGCCAACGTGGAAGGCAGCGGCAGTCTTCGCTTAGGAAAAGAAGTAGTGAACTAAAAAGAAAGTAGCACCAGTTAGGGAGAAGGCACGCAGTCATTTAGCACACCTTTTCTAGCAGAAACTCAGCGTGGACATTTGGCAGTGATGGTGTCTAAATCCAGCCCTCTGGGAACGGCTAAAATGGGTCCATATTGATTACTGCTACTTTGGCTAACTGCTCCGGGTAGGAATTAGGAACACACTGGTAGCCTTCATTGCTACCAGTTAGAGCTACAGCTGGTAGACCTGAATTTGATCTTATTCACACACAAAAGAAAATACACCGCCTTCAATAGAGTTCCTCCAGTTTAACAGGCACAAGGAGAAGCAGATGTCAAAAATGGATAGCATTCCTGTCCTAAATCTCTTTTGCACAATGAATTAGTCTTACCTCAAGCACCTTCTGCCCCCTCCGCTCAGAGTAAGAGGTAAGAAGTGGGATTATGCACTGCCATCCGACTTCCCCAGCAGTAACACTTCATTCCATCGATCAGGCTCTGCAAACAATGCAATTATTTAAGAGGAGAGTGCACTGAGCCCTAGTTTTGCTGCTTCCACTTATTACTAAGGAGCATCAAACTACCCAGCCATTTTCCTGCAGCCATCTTTAAAAAAGGCAATGATCTCAATGTGCTGCTAACCTAATGAGGGCTGTGTGTGACAGAGTCGTAGATACATTTTCTCAGTAGCCTAATGAGGAAAGTGACAGACAGTGAAACAGTTCACACTCGAGTAATTTTCGAGTCATCAGCAACCGCAGTGCTCATGGTAGCAGAAGCCAGAGAAGGGACAGAGAGATATACAATAAATACACACTGGCTCCGTTGGCCAGAATAAGTTATCACCAGGATAGAGGTCTTGGGGCAAACTCCCTCAGGAAATTCAAACAAAAAGAGTCAATTTAAGGCATCTCTAGCAGTGCGTTCAATTAAAATTAAATTTAAAAAGTAGGATCAGCTGTTGGGCTGTTAGGCCACCTGCCCAAAGGAAGAAAAAAAATTAGAGGTGTAACGAACCTTTACTCCTGATGTCTGCAAGCTGCTCGCAAATGAGTGACTAGAACTGGCTTCTCACAACTGTCCGTTCAGCTCAAAGTCTAATTCTCCTTCTTTGCCTCTCACCCTAGAACGAAGGAAACTAACAGCAAACAGCTCATTATCCATATAGACAGCAAGTGTTGGCATGAAAAATGCCATCCTTCTTATATTTTTTAATGTACTGGCAACTTCTTCCAGTGAAATCATTATTTCTCAAGGGAATGTTACTACAAGCCAAGGTTTGATGCATCCACTGGCGCAGGCTCCAGGACTGACACCACGAGGAGAGGAAGCTGTGCAGACCTGGGCAGCTCTCCAGCCAGTATCTCACTCTCCCAATGCTTCCCGCTGCCCTGGCACTCAGGTATGGGAGTGGGGAAGAGACACAGCCCAGGTGCAAGGGAAGGAGCCCTTCCCAAAGATCGGAAAAGCAGCTGGTCCCAGAAGTATTTCACCTGACGACGGTGGGGTCCAGCTCTTGAAAGGAAGAGATGTCACAACAAAACTTCTTATTCCTTGTTGATCCCTTGCCTTGGATATTGCAGTTTTTGCCAGTGACAAAATACTGTGCCTGCCTCTCTTCTTCTCTCAGACCAAGACAGAAGACATTTGATGCTGCTGGGACAAATAAAGTAGCAGCCACACACTGTCCACCCACCTAACCCCAAAGCTGTCCCCTGTGAACTGGCCTGACTCTCTAAGCAGAAGGGACACCAGGAAATGAATAGTCTTGTGGTTCCTCAGCTGGATCCTCCTGCTGTGGCTCTTTCTGCCACGTGCAGGAGCCAACACGTAAGCAGAGGGACAAGCCCTGTTACCTTTCTAGTTGTGCTGGCATGACTCCATGGAGAGCTGTGGACATGCTTTAGAGGTGCAGCAATTGGGTATGGCAGAGCTCATGCTGCCCTTCCAGATCTGGTGCTGCTCTGCAGGCAGCAGTGATCTCCTTTGCTGTTTCGGCACAGCTCTATATAGCTCCTTCTTTGAGCATCTCCGTGGGAGCTGGATGATGCCCAAAATGCCTAAACTCATCTCCTGCCGCACCAGACACGGCTTCAGTGTACCTTTGCTCAACAGAGATGCTGGGTCCAGAACACAGGCCAGAGGGTGGGCCAAAATACCTCCCAAGGGTCACAGCAGCAACAGATGAGCCCTTGTGCAATTAAATCCTACCCTGCAAGAGCAGTCTATAACCTCCGGAGAGAGCACACATCGCAGCCTCTTCCACTGAGGGCAGGGCAGCTCTCTGGCAGAGCTTTTGCCTAGTGTTAATTAGCTAATTCTCACAGTCACTCTGTAAATCATTTCTGCCCCAGCTTTGCAGGCTGGTGGGGAAGTGAAGAACTTGCAGGAGTCGCCAGAGGCACAGATGCAGTTAGCCAGGAACTGAACTCAAACTTCTGGGCTCTGGTCCTCAGCTCCGGCTGCTCGACCAAAAACCTATGTATCCAAGCTCACTATGAGCTTGGATGAACTGTTGTTTTCTCTGACGTTTCTCCTCGCGTGTGTGAAAGGATTCCCTTTGGCTTCTGACAGAAGGGCTGCGGTTCAGAAGGTGACTGGGCTGTGAGTCAGGCGCCTCTGTTCTTCTACCGCATCTGCTACTGCTTCCCCGCGTGACTTAAGGCAAGGCATTTATAGTCATTGCAGCGCACGTGTCATGTTGGAGGAACCCAAAATTGCTTCTAAAATGTTGTTGTGTCAGCAGGGCAGTGCTCATTCATTCCTGGCTGGCTCCGGACCTGGATCCCTTGGTCTGGGCTTTGTGCTCCACTGAGCTTCGCTCTACTTCTGGCCCGAGTCGGGCATCCCTTGACCACATCCCACACACGAAGCAGGCACACACTCTGTGCATACTCTATTTTCTTCTTTTTAAAAACACAAAAGCACACAGCCAGAGTAAAGCCAAACAACCCAGGATGTGTCTTTGTTTGAGCCACCTCACAGAGAGGACTGCAGACGATACCGCCCTGGCACAACTGGTGCAGCATTTGGGCTTAACGTACAGCTGGGGGTAAGCCAATAAACACTGGGATTTTCTAAAAGTCGTAAGGGAATTAGGTGCTTCTGAAATTCTCCCTGAATTTCACTGGGGCTCAGGATTCCACTCCTTTAGCCTATTTTTTAAGATCCCTGTCTAGAAAAAGAAACTGGCTTTTATGGGCACAGCACAAACATTAAAGTACTTTGAATAACTCTCCATGTGGAACTGCTCATGTGCAATAAAAACAGCAGTGTTTTCCAGTATAAATAATCATTCATTTCTTGAAATCATAAATCACTCACTTCTTGAATTATTTGGGTGTCAGGGGATAAACTGTTAAATCTATATCTAGTATCTAACTCAAAGTCCTGCCTGATTTTCAGAAGTACTGCACGTTTTTCAGCTGGAAGAACTTGTACATCAGACCCCTTGGATAAAAGTGCTTCAATTTGGACTTAGATGCTTATACTCAAAAACTCCACCCAACACTTAAGGGTAATCTGCAAAGGAAATTGAAAATGAGTTAAAAATTGTTCTGAGCATTTTCAACAATTGCACAGTGGAAGGCATTCCAGCTGGAAAGGAGTCTTTAACTAATTTTTCATAAATGTCGTCCTTCTTGTAAAATTTTGTCTCATTTGTCACAGAGGTCCTGGATCCACGACAGCCATGCGCTGGATCACCCATTGGAGGCAGGGAG
>KZ506676.1:110431-162847 GCA_002844005.1 Limosa lapponica baueri
GAGGGAGCCTTGCAGACACAGTACGTTTGTATTGACTTGTTCTGATCTTCAGCTGTTCTCCAAAGCCATCACTTTATCGGCCATGATCACCAGAGCATGTTTTGGCTCATCTGCTTATCCTCTAATCCAGCTGTGCCAGTTGTTTCCTCAGTGACTGGGGATGCCCGGGAAAAGCCTGGCCGTGCCACTGGAGAATTCGTAGGAAAATGGCTTTAGCAACTTCTAGCTGAGATTGACACAGTCCTTTTGAACTTCATGAGAAACTGGTGATCTGGCCCTGGGCGCTTTGGTTGGTATTGGTGAGGTAAAGGTGAGGGATGTGATTACAGGGTGTTCAGGTCGGGGTGATGGTCCCTGTAGGGTCATCAAGTACATCTGTTAATTATAGGTTCTAAGGAAAAGCAAGGTTGGCTGCTTCTACAGACCATCGTTTCTTGTCTGGAGGGGTGAGACCTGCTGTCAGTGTGCCAAAGAGGGAAGAACATGCTTTTTTCCTCCTCCTTACTCTTCCTTTGCGCAGATACGTAGGAGCCCGAGCTAAGGACAGTTAATCCCGTTCTTGGAACCGGGACTATTTTATAGGCTGGGTTAGCGCTGAAAGACTCCACTGTTTTCTTTTTAGAAACAAATGCTTATTCTGCGCTGCATGTCGAGTGCAATCATTGCTGAATGAACTGACACGCAAAGCCAAGTTCTCAGCTGAACTGGCGTAGCTCCATCCGTTCCAGGGGATATGCAGCACTTCATGCTGGTCCGGAATTTGGCCCCCTGTGTTTGAAAGGGATGAAATTATTTAGACCTCACTTCTTTTCTAATGTGGTACAGGTCAAAGAAAAAATAAATAATCCAGCATTGTGCAACAAGTTAGAGCAGCAAAGTGCAGAATCTGCCTTTCCCTCTTCCCTCTCACCACTGATGTTTTCTGTGATTTACAGTGTGCGCTTTTTATATGGTATATCAGCCCTTCAGGAGGACTGACTTATAAGAATCAGATCTGGCAGATCGGATTAATAATGATGCAAATGTGAAATGTTGGCCGCTGATGAGCTTGTTGTCATAAATGCTTGCCATGATCTTGCTTTTTTTCTTTTTTTTTTGTCCAGTGTTTAGCCTGTAGGAAATTCAGCTGAGGGTTTGTGTTGGACCTGTGCCTGTTCTGATTAAACTGGAGAGAGAGAAATAATACTGCTTTGTGTGCTTTCAGGCTCCTCTTACCAACCAGCTTCCTCAAATCAGTGCAACAAGCGAAAATGCAGCCGGAGTAGTGGCTTGAAGAAGATGAATTGGAAGAGGCTGAAGACTGATGTTCCAAGGACGTGAATCGATGTAGCGATGTATCCGCTCTGCTGATAGGTGGCATAAGAAATGATAGACGTGTAGTATTATGTAAGTAGTAAATGTAGAAATGCAGTGTTAAGAAATAATGAAGCTGGTAAAAAGTGAGACGCATACCCATTCCTGGAAATGTGTTTTTGGGGTTTGTTCTGCAGACTTTGGTTGTTACGCTGGGCCAGGGATGAACTCTGGGACAGTGAAGAGCAGAGACGAGGGGTCACTTGATAAGCTGGCGGGATACAAAAGAGAGCTCAGTTTAGATGTCAGGTCAAAACGCCCAGCACAAAGACAAATACCAGTGGTATTTGTATAGTCCACACGCTCTGGCTTTTTGATTTATTTTTTTTTTTTAAATGTAAATTTAAAAAGGAGAGTCACCTTTAAGCACCAAGGGACAGACAGAGATACCACAAGTTGCATTTGAATTTAAACCTTAACTTCCATGAGAGTACGCTTAAAGGTGAGAGGAAGAGCTGGTTTTTCAGACCCACATGTGCTTTTCAGAACCCCAAATCCCTGGATTTGGAGTGCTTTTTGGAATTCGAAACCCACTGGATTTCACCACCCTGGATCAGCTCCCTGGTAAATGAGGATGTTGGTGTGCTCCTGCAACTGGGGACTTGACAAATGTGGTCCCTTAATCTGTCCCCAGGAAATAAAACAGGCTTAGCCAAAGCAGGAGCAGTTCCCCGGTCCCCTCCTTTCCATCGCAGGACCAATGCACAGGTCAGGGCAAAGGGAAGGCCTCCTCTCCTCAGCAGCGTTGCCTTCTCCTGCCTTTCACTAGTCATAAAAGCGAGGCATGCACCAGAGATGCTGTGCAACAAGAAAGGGATCCAGTTGCTACCAGAAAACCCCAAACTATCCCATCAGGGAAGTTTCAAAGCCATTGGGGACAGGATGTGCTTTCTGGCCTCATCTGAATGAGCTTTTCATGGAATACTTATGCTTTGACGAACTGTCAGACTTCGATAGTTTGTGATTTGTAAGGTCACAGTAACTAAGGAAACCCAGAGGGATGTGGTGAGGTTGGTCGTGTAGCTGATACACGGCAGGAAATTAGGGATGCGACCTAGAAAAGGGACCGTGCAACACATGGCTGATGTCTCTCCTGCACGGCTGCTGTGAGGCACGTGCCGAGATTTTGCTGAGGAAGGACATAAACTTGTATAGACAAATCTTGATGGGATTTGATACCTAGCCTAGTGCTGGCTGATGTTAAAGGGACTTAATGGGCGTAAAAAGCTGCTAGAAAATTGTTCTACTCGAGCTTGGATAAATGGTGCTGAGTGTCTGGTGTGTGCAATGAAGATGAACACATGTTCATCACTTCGGCATCTCTTAAATTATTAAGGCCTATTCATTCTGCTGTCTAAAATTCTTGAAAACAGTATCTTACCGCCCGTTGCACAGTTTCACAATATTATTTATCGTTAAGCACTGTCGCCTCGTACCATTGGTTAAAATGGTAACTTCCAACTTAATCTTCCCACGGGAAGAAAGTATTTTAAGATATTAGTTTTCCTGCACTCCTTCAATATCAGGCTTCTCTTCATCACAATACTATTTTTAATTAAATCTGCTGACCCTTTGTTATGAACTCTAATGTAAAAAAAAGCTGATTAATGCCCAGGCACAATATCTACTCTTAAAAAAAAATGCCTGCATTTTATCCTGACAGCCAGTTAACATCTAAAACATATACCTCTAAACATTTACATATGTCCTTAGCTTTTGGGATGTCTTCATTGAGTTGATGTGCCTGAGGCCTGACACGAGTTGTTGGATGATGCCGAGTGATAATTGTACAGTTTTGCTTCACAGTTAGCAGAGTGTTGGGGAAAAAAAAAAAAAAAGGTGGTTTCTTTTCAACTCTGTCTTGTCAAAATGCCAGACGCCGCTTGTTTTTGACATTTTCAGCTACTGTTAAATAATAGTCTTGCTTCTGTCACAGCTAATGTTGACTTGAAGGCAGTTGTGCATTTCTCAACTCAAATGCTAAGCAGACAGACTTGGGTCTTGACAAATATTTTCCGGGCTTGCCCAAGGCAAGTAAAAATGAGCTTCTAGTTAATCGTTTGTTTTAAAATTCAAATTGGTGAAATAGGCAATTAAAAAAATGACAATTTTCATCAAAATTTGCAAATTAAATGTCTCTTTGCAGTCAGAGCGGGTTCAAGGAACTGCAATAGATAATTGCTATTTGAAATCAGTGAAGTATCCAGCATTTTAGGGCCGTGAGGATTGTGGCTGTTCTGCCTTAGTAAACCTTGATTGATTTGGTAAATAAGCATTTCAACTTCTCTCTTTAAAATAAATAAGCAATTTTATTGCTTTATTGCTTACCCCTGTATGGGAGGTAAACAAGCTCTCGAGCAGTAACCCCGTAATATCATGAGCCCAAGTGCCATCTGTCACCGAGAATTTTGTCCCTTTATGCACAATAGCTTCTTACGGCATTAAGTCCGTTGTAGGTTAATTGATTAGCAGAGATCCTCCTTTCAGTTGTTCCCGCTTTTCTTCGCTAAAGGACCATATCTCTCATCTCCATTTCCTTTTCTCTCTCCCGTATTAGCATACTAATCACACTGAACTCCCACTGCTAAAAAACTCTATCCATTTCATACTGGGGGGAGGGGAGGAGGAATAAACTGGCATTTCCTGGGAGATTTGCAGATGCTGTTTTATGACGGTTAGAAGGGAGGAAAAGAAAAGAAGAGGTGGCAGAGGTGAATAATGCGCTGCGCTGGCTCTAGTGTGCCAGTGAAAGCTGAGACCATAGCCGCATAAATATTAAACACATTTGAGAAGCACTATTAAAATAAATATCAAAGACAAAGTTGCTCACACATCTGTTTCTCCTCAAATTTTGCCACAGCGCTCTACATTTGTTTTCTCTCCAGCTGTTAACACCTGTCTTTCTGTCAGTGGTAATAATGCAATTTTAGGTGGGCTGCGGAGCTGACAGTAACATGAAAGAATTCTCTATTTTTGATATAAGAAACTCCTTTTTTCAAAAGGGCTGTGTTGAACAAAGATATATCCTTGTGCTAATCCTTCAGAGCAGTAGACGGGGGTTTTGTTGTTGTTTCAGCGTGGATTTTTTTTTTATCAAACTACAGAGAGTTGGGCTTGTATTACGCAGTTGAACTTGAACTAGATGAGACATCCTACCGTGGGCAGCTACTGCTTGCCTTTGTAGTTCTCGTTTTTATTGCTGACACACGTTCAGAAGTTGCGTGTGCGTGGTGCTCCTCTCTCCATGTGATGCTTGTTATCTAACCTCATCAAAAGGGTATGCTGAGCATTGATTGCTACCAGAGGATGCACATCCAGCGGTGATGTCTTCTTTACTTACCTCTTAAACCAGCGCAGTATTCACAGGGCTGCCTGAAGAAAGCGTTTTATGCCTTTGCTGTGGCCGACTCGATGGAAGGACAGTAGGAAGTGCCCAGCGAGCTCGGCATTGAAGATGATGGGGTGGATCCTCAACTAATGTAAACTGGGAGCTTCCATTTACTGTGCCTGTTTGCCTAACGCAGAAGAAAAAGCTATTTATTCCTTTTGGCCTTCAGAAACACATCCAGAGACTCAGGGCAAAACGTTGATGAACCACACTAGTAGCATCCCAGATAAGGAAGAAATAATGATGTAAAAGTGTGCATTAGCAGCAAATTAGCACTCTTTACCCAACGTGAGCTTGGTTTTCTGGCTGGGGTGCTATCGGCATACACTCGAGGCTGTTGAGCCCATATTTAGTCCTTCATGCCTTCTTCTCCTGCAATGTAGCCCATGGGTGAAGAAGCTCCCACCCACTGTGAGAATGCACATTTCCATTCCTAATCTCTGCCTGTGAGTCCCAAGGAGAAAAATGTGGGTGAACTTTGCAGGTCTTCAGTACAAATGGTTTTTGATGCCTGGGTCAAGCCAACCTGGCTCTCAGACACGTTTTGTCAAGAAATTACTGGATGTGACTGATGTGTCAAATAGACGTCCCTTTCCCCAGTCTTACCTCCAAGTTTAGTTCATCTTTGAGTGATAAGTATGGTTTTATCAGCTGTTTGAAATCAACAGTGAAGTCTTCTTCTGAAGGTCCCACGTAATGATTTGTGGCCACGTTGCTCTTTCATTAATGAATGAAATGGACTGATTTTCAAAAATATTAACGCGCATCAAAATTTGCAACCAGGAGACAAAAACTGACCTTGGAATAAATAGCCCTCAAATTCAGAAGCTACCATCTTTGTCACATGTAGGAGGATACAGAAGTATGAGCCACTTCATGGCCAGCCTGGTCCCTTTAGTCGCCCCTCACAGAGCTTCATGGATGTCACTCAAACAACTGTCGAGAGGGATGCAGGCTCCCCCAGGAGGGCAGCAGCGTTCCTGGGAACGATCCCGGTCCTTGAGCAGTTAACACGGAGCGCTTGCAGCGTTAGCGCCTGCCCTTGGCAGAGCGGCTTCGCTTCCCCACCGCGATTCCTTGTGCAATGGCTGTTTGTTCAGGCTTCACGCAGGGATGAAACATTTGACCCATTGTGCGGGACCGGGCGCGAGGGGAGGGATTTCCCGAAGCGCTCTGTGCTGGCTGTGCTCTTCTGCCATTAAAGCAGTGGGGAGAGGTTGGGGGCCGGGGGGGGGGCTTATTGTTTCCAACGGGAGGGGATTTAGTCCAAGACTGAATGCTTCAAAAAAATTCCCACCCCAAAGATCTGCAAGAATAGAAAATTGAACCCAACTGTAACTCTGCAAAAGGGAGATAATGTTATTGCGTGGGACACCCCCTCGTGCTTTCTGTTTGCCACAGGGGCAGCACGTGCTTTGGGAAAACCTTTTTATGTGTTTAGTACATGCTGGAACATTTTCCACTGCCCGGGGAAAAATCCCAAGGTGCCAAAATCCACTGTCACCCCCGAGTCAGGTCTCCCATGTTTTATGTGCTGTTAGTGCTGATGGGTATCCGCACTGTATTAGAGCTCCCGGTGACTCTCAGAAACTCAAATATTGTGCAAATTACAGGCAGGATGTTCAGGGAGCAGAATGTCCCTCTCTTAGCAGATGGCTGCAGCCCACAATGTCCTATAATCACAACATAAAATATTACTACTTTTGCATGCTGTGTTTGGGAAAACATGCCAAACTGTAGAGAGGTTTCATAGGATCAGAAAAGTTTCTTCAGTAGGAAATAATTTGTTTGGAGGCTTTGGCTTTGGTTTTTCTTTCCTCTTATTCTTTTTCTGTTATTACTAAATAGATCTGTCCTCAATCTGCAAGTACAATAGGTCTCTGAATATGGCACTGTCACAGAGGTAGCCTGGAAAAGACCATACTTTGCTACAGCAGTGCTTGAGAGTTTAAAAAGTCTTGTAAACCTATTTGGGCTGACTGGTTTGGCATCGCTTTAGAGGCCTTTGCCCTGGGAAAGTCGTGGGGTTTGGCTGCTATCGGGACGATGTGCCGATGTGACGTTTGCTGAGCATTGTTCTGCTGCCTCCGGGCAATTCTCCCAGATGATAAATGATGCTGTACACGGAGTGTGCAGAAAAGAGCATCCTTCCTCCAGTAGACAAATTACTTTCTGGTTTCTGCAGGCTGCATGGTTGTGATTTTTCCCCCCGATGTAATCTGTATTGGGTGTAACGTTACATAATAAGCCATTAAAGACCAGTGATGACTAAGAAGGTAAGCGATCAAATATTTTACCTGAGACACATGTACACATCATTTATCTCACTTTTCTCACAGCAGAAATTAAACCAGTTTCCTTAGCTGTTAGTCCAAGGCAAATGAAAACCTGAATTCAGTTAAGTGTTGATCTTCTGCCTCATGTTCTCATGTTCTATTCAAATGTCGGGATAACGGAGGTGAGATCGGCCCTTTGAACGGCTCTCATCAAGTCCCAGTCCGTACAGTTTCTCTTGGGGAGGGAAGAAATCAAATCAATGGGGTTATTCTAGAGACTGTAATGTCACGGCAGGGAACTTCTCACACTTGACAAAGAGGTTTACTGGCCAAAATATTCTTCTGTCCCAGACAAGGATCAGAAAATTCCTGGTTTATGCCATGGGAGTACCTATAATTGTTATCAAAGTCACGGGTCTGTTACACTTCCATTCTTATGAATATCTAAGTCCCAAACAGTCTGCCAGTATAAATGGTGAGCCATAACAACTGGATGAAGCAAGAAAAACACCAGAAGAGATGGTTTGAGTGAAAGAAACCAAAACTTTCAGTATAAAAAAGTCTTTAGTATAAGCTGACTGCACTATTCACATCTGTCCATGGGCAGGAATGAAGACACTCCTGTCTACTTCCCTGGTACTACTCAGCTGTTCCTCGAGTTGTTTGGGAAAGTGTAAATCTGCATAAAATCAACTTGATTCATCATCAACACCTCAGTCTGAAGAGTTTCTCCTTGATGGGACATTCCCAAGTTTGGCCAGATACCCTGAAGTTTCCTCCTCTTCATACTTTGCCAAAGTCTTAGTAAACTTAGCCTCAAATCCAGCAATTTTCTAAAATGATGACTGCAGCACAGCTGCTGTCCCAGCTCCTCCATAGTTCCGGGCTGTGCAGCAACTTCTTCACGCAGATGTAGGAGAAATCTGTGCCAAGCAGCGGGGCATTTAAAAGGAGCGTTCACATCTGATGTTGTTCAGTTTTTTTATGTGCAATGAATTACACATTTCCAGCCAAATTCAGAGCATTCAGTTTGCTCATCACAAAAGCCACCAGCACAGCTGGTAACTGTCACCCTGCCTCGTATGATGGGGAGGGCTGTAAATAACCCCACAGCCAAATTTTGGGTGAAGAGTGTGTGCATAAGGTTCTGCAATCCAACTGCAAAACATCACCGTGTGAAGGAGAGAGCTCAAAGTGGAAGACAAACAAGACAGGACATTTAATGTCTACGCAGAAACAAATGTATTAGAAGTGGAGTCAGGCCACGGAGGCTGAAGAGCAATTGAAAGAATTCCAGAATTTGGGGATATTTCTATTAGTTCGAGCTTTCAAAACTTTCCGAAAGATTAATGCCCAAATTTTTTTGGACTTCTCTTGCATTAGAGGAGGCTGTGCGATGAACAATTTTTCCAACACGTCCCCACCCAAAACTGTCCTATGCCTTTTCCCTTCACAACGCTGACATTTGGATCGCGGTGTGCTGGCGGTGTGTGGTGAGCCGGCAGCCCTCAGCCTACAGAGGTGCTCAACCACCATGTTTTTGCTCCACTAAAACGTCATTCCGCTCGGGCTGAAATACGAAGTGTTAAAAACTGCCGTTTCCCTCCTTCCAGTTGCGTTCCTGAGGGAAATTTTTGGAAGGCGGCCAAAACCAATTGAACGCAAAAATCCCGTGGCAGAGCAGTGCAGCGGAGGCGGCGGGAACAGGCTGTGCCGGGAACGCCTGGAGCTGCTGGGACAAGCACGGTACTGGCCGGCCCTGGGGAAAGGAGCAGCAGCACCATTTCCTCTGCCCTCATCACCCGCTCCTGTGGTTCACAGAATCACAGAATGGTTGGGGTTGGAAGGGACCTCTGGAGATCATCCAGTCCAACCCCCCTGCCAAAGCAGGGGCACCTAGAGCGGGCTGGACAGGAATGCATCCAGGTGGGTTTTGAATGTCTCCAGAGAAGGCGATTCCACCACCTCTCTGGGCAGCCTGTTCCAGTGCTCTGTCACCCTCAAAGAAGTTTTTCATCATGTTGAGATGGAATTTCCTGTGTTTCAGTTCATGCCTGTTGCCCCATATCCTGTCACCAGATACCACTGAAAGGTCTGGCCCCATTCTCTTGACACCTGCCCTTTAGATATTGATAAGCATTGATGAGATCCCCTCTCCGTCTTCTCTTCTCCAGGCTAAACAGACCCAGGTCTCTCAGCCTTTCCTCCTAAGAGAGATGCTCCTCTCCCCTGATCATCCTTGTAGCCCTCCCTTGGACTCTCTCCAGTAGTTCCCTGTCCTTTTTGAACCAGGGAGCGCAGAACTGGACACAGTACTCCATAGGTGGCCTCACCAGGGTGGAGTAGAAGGGGACGATGACCTCCCTCGACCTGCTGGCCACACTTTCTTTAAATGCACCCCATCATGGGGTGGAAGAGCTTGGCCTTGGGCTTTTGGGGAGAAGGAGACAACAGCCTCTGGCCCAGCACTGGGGAATGGCAGGGAAGGGCAGTGAGAGGGAGTGGAAGACAGAGGAAGGTTGTCCTCCCCACCTCGACTGCAGGCATCCAGACACAGATCTGCTCTCCCTCTGCACAGCATCCCCTCCTTCCCCTGGAAGACGAGACTACTAGTGCAGTGGTAGCGCACTCTGCTGCTTCTGGCCTTAAATGCTCATGGAAAGGAAAAGTGCTGTTGCCCTCATATATACTAAGAAATTGTGTTGAACCTCTTCTTTGAAAAAGGAAAAAAAAAGGAGCAAAGTTCTTTAAAAAAAAAAAAGCAAGCATATAAAAAGATGGGGAAGCAACAAGCAGCAGCAGGGGAAGAGTAAAATGCATGGGCTTGGCTGTTCAGAGACAAAGGTACACACAAAAATACACTTCAGCGATTACATCTTTGACAAGCTTGAACTATATGTTAAACAAAAAATAGAGAAGGTCACGAAGACATTAATGAAAAAGGTATTAGTCAAACAAGCATCCTTATGAGGAGGTGGTAGACTGCAGGGTGTCAGGGTCAGACAAGCAATGTTCATCCCTCCTGCAAAGGGGAATGTTTTGAGGATCTGTGAGTACCAAAGGTACTTTGGGGCAGATGAAGACCATTAGCAAGGTCCATGTCCAGCTCCTGCTCTGGAAGGCTGCTGCAGAGCAGCCTCACGGTTCTTCTCATGGTATAAATGGTTCTTATAGCGGAGAAGAGCTTGGGCAAGTTTTAATCATTTTTAAGAGGATTCAGTTGATGTAACACACGTGCCTCATGCTCCTTTGGACTCCCTCAGCTGCCAGCCCTGGCCTCAACTACAGAAAAGAGTCTCATGTAGGTCACCTCTCCTATCTGCCAACTCCGTACCAATGTTTCAGGTCCCCCAGAGCATCCCAGCAGTAGAGACTTACATTTCAGCCACTGAGCTTCGTCCTCTGGGCTTTAATTCCTCCACATATCCATTGGCAAACCATGTCTTGTTCAGAGCACTTCAGGGAGGGGTAATTCAGTAACAGTCAGGAAAGGCTGTATGATCTTCAGTGCAAATTGCCACCCTTAGGAGAAGACAACATGCCCAGATTCTTAGGCGAGTGGCTGTCTTGCTAATCAGAAAATGGCATTATTTAATCCAGAGGTAATTATGTTCCTTTGGTACTATCAGAATAACACGTAATGTGACTACCTGGAAGGGCATTGCTGGGGCTGTGCCAGAGAAAGGCTTAGTACACATTTGGATGAAATTTAATCTACATATTTTAGGCTCAAGAGTCGTGTTGCTATGTTTCCTCTCTCATCCGCGTTTTAATAGAGCCATTCCTCCTCGGGACCCGGCCAACAGATCTGTCTCCTGAAGCCACGCGGAGCACCAGGTCCTGCTTGAGGCACAGGCAAAATGCCATGGAAAACCTTGCTCCGGCCACTGCACCTTGTAACATGGAGGCACAACGGTCCTTTCAGCAGCAGCACCGAGGAAAACTTCTTAGAAAGGTTTCTCCTTTTTTCCACATGGGAGTGTTTTCACTGTACCATCTCCAAGAAAGCTCTGCTCTGGCTCCGTTTAGCTCTACCTTTTCTCAGATATGCGATACATCACCCACTTCAGGGTGACTTGTTCACAAAATGGGGAGTATTCTTTGTTTTTCCTGGCAGAAATGTCTGCCTGGATCTGATGAATAGGGATGAGGTCTCCAGAGCTGAGCACTTTAATGCTGCAGAGCCAGTGCGTGTGCTCTTGGAGGCAGCAAGTTGTGAACCATCCACAGGCAGAATCATTCAAACTTGGGATGCTCAGGTGGGATGTCCTGGGGTTCCTGCAATGGGCTGGGGGCAAATAACAAACTTCTGAGAACTTTTAAACTTTAAAAAAAATAAAATAAAATGCATGCAATTTAAGACCAGGTAGGATGGGGCTTTGAGCAACCTGGTCTAGTGGGAGGTGTCCCTGCCCATGGCAGGGGGGTTAGAACTAGATGATCTTTAAGGTTCCTTCCAATCCAAACCATTCTATGATTCTATGATTCTAAGGTTTTGTTACAAGTCTCTACAGTCTGAGTGCTTTTCAGAAGTTCAAGTTGCTTCCTTGGACTTTTGGGCTACATGTTAAAAACCAAGAGTTAGGGAATTTATACCATTTTTGTCTCATTGGTGCAGTGTGTCATTTTATGTTTCTGAATTATTCCAATATAACAGCAATCCTAGCTTTTACTATAGCTTGTCATAGTAATAAATGTAATTTTAAACAAGTTTATTTCTTTAAAAAAGTGTATTTAATTTAAATGAAAATTATCTTTACAATCCATTTGGAACTACCCATTCCTTTCCACCCTGATTTACTCTGCTCTCGAGGGCTATGGAATCCAAGTAATTTCTAAAGCAAGGAAGTCCTGGGGATTAGTTTTTTTCATCACTAATAAATTTCAGCTTATTTCTAGTCCAAATGTGTTTAGCTTCAGCTTGCAGTTACCAGATACTTCTGTACCTCAGCCTGCTAGCTTAAAGAGCCCTCTACTGTCAGAAATTTCCTCCCCCTATATTATGTGTAGACAATAACCAAACTATTGCTGAATTTTCATTTTATTAAATTACATGGACTGAACTTCGCACTACAAAACAGATTTTTCCAAACTCTGAGTAATTTCCATGGCTCTTTTTTGGAATCGATTTCTGGCTGCCCAGGTGGATTTGCTGTGTTTACAGGCATGGAGCCCCAGCTCCTCTCTGGGAAGGCACAGGAGGAGAAGGAGAGCACTGGTGGGACAGCAGCTCTGGTGCTGCTGGCCTTCACCGCCTCCGTCACCCAGAGGTGTTTTGGTGCTGTAGCCCTGTTGGTGAGCACCAGTTTGGGTCAGGCAAGGGAAAACATCAACCCATCTCAAGCATCAAGTGGTCACACCCCACCAGTCTCAGCTCTGGGTTTAAGGTCAGCTTGAAGAACACCTACCACCATCCTCACCCCCTTTTTATGGAGCCTATGTGTGATTATATGTGTGTTGTAAGGCTGGAGCACCCCCAGATATTTGGCTGTATTAAAGGAAGCTTCTTTGGAAACACATTACTTCTGAGAAAAATGGGCTGATTCAGCAGCGTAATGTGCTGGATCCAATGGGAATAAAGGAGGGATCTCAGCTGGCTGGCACAGCTCATGCTGGTGGTGGGGTTTCCCCAGCCCACCAACCAGCTGGGCTCAGTGTGTTCTGGGGAGACAAAAACTGAGAAGCTGATATTATTTTATACATGAAATTTCTTCAAGTGTTATTTGTATTTATATGTTTACCATTTGTGCATTTTGCGTAAAGAAAGAGTTGAAAAACAGCTGTGGCAATTTCCTTGCAGCCCAAAATTTCCACCTCTCTCTCTCTGTGTATAACCACTGATGCTACACAGGGTGTCCCAAGCACTGTCCAGCAGGACTGCATTTAATGAAACCTTTTTATTTGAAAATGAGTGACGGAGGAAAAAAGTGAAGTAAAGTGCCAGGAATTTTCTCAGATTAAAACCTCTTCTCTCCTTTTTAGCCGAAATATGGAAATCAGTGGCACATGATTTCATGGCATGTGTTTCCTATCGTATCACCACTGAGAGAAGGATGCAATAAATGAAGGGGAAGTAATTTATTGTGGGGCCTTAAAAAAAAATAGGTCCAGAGATCTTTTCATACCTCATTCAGCAATTACACATGAAAACATTATGCACGTAGTATATAAACTGTGAAGCAATCAGATGCTTAGCTTTCACCCCCACCTGGCTTTGGGGAACTGCTGGCAGGCTGAAGGTTAGCTGTGGGGGTTTGAAGTGTGTCCTTGGCAGGAATTTGAGGGACCCGTCTGTATCAAGAGGGATCACAGAATCACAGAATAACATGGGGTTGGAAGGGACCTCTGGAGATCATCTAGTCCAACCCCCCTGATAAAGCAGGTCCACCTAGATCAAGTTGCACAGGAACGTGTCCAGGCAGGTTTTGAATGTCTCCAGAGAAGGAGACTCCACCACCCCCCTGGGCAGCCTATAACTGAGGATCTCAACCTCAGTGGTCTGAAACCAACTCCTCTAAGTCCAGCAAAGGCAAATTCCCCAGAAAACTGTTCTGTGATCAGTATGTACCATGGGGGTAACGTGAGCTGTGCAGATTATTTAGAATGAAGTTTAATAGAGTTGAGAGTAGTTTCACCCTGTGTGTGACATCTCACAGTTAGGGTACCCTCCATGCTTCTATGAATCATTAACTTCCAAACCTGCTAGTTCAGCCTCTGACACAGAACCATGCCTCACCGCTAACTGG
This sequence comes from Limosa lapponica baueri, assembly GCA_002844005.1. Classification (NCBI taxonomy): domain Eukaryota; kingdom Metazoa; phylum Chordata; class Aves; order Charadriiformes; family Scolopacidae; genus Limosa; species Limosa lapponica. Next base: position 124,195 of record KZ506676.1, read on the forward strand.
TGTTCACCTCAACACAGGCACCCGAGCTGTTTGGATCAAAGTTATAATTCATCTGACTTGGGCAGCCCGTGCTTAAATCCTACTGGAATGACGCTAACAAACTCCAAAGATTTTACTAAACACTGGGAGGAAGCTAAAAGCTCAGTAACTTTTAGGAAGATTTGTTTCTGTAGGATTTTTTTTAACGCTCATGAAACTTTCACATTCATGTTAGGGTTAGCCTAGGCATATCTGAACTGTAAAACTTTAATATTTTCATGTCAAAAATGATTTTGCTAAAGTTAACTTTCCCCATACTTTGACTTATCAGTTTCAGTTGTGGTGGTGTGCATTTCAGTTGAAGTTTTATTACATTATGTTGGCAGCACATTATGTTTTTTACACATGGATTTGATTGAGAAATGAAACTGGAATAAGAATGAGGTAGCAGCAGCATCTGCTGGGAGATGCAGCTAGTGCTGGTGTCAATCAATCTGATTGATTAAATATGGTGGCACAGATTTTATTAAAACAAAATGCTCTCCCTGAAGAAGACTATTATGCCAATATAATACACAGCTTTCCTAAAGAACGTTACAAAAGAGGTGGTCTGTTTGTGAAATACAATACTTGTAAATAACTGGAAAGAACTGAAGAGTTCAAATTACATTTGGCTGCTCATGGAAACAGCTATTTTATTGTTTTGGCATGCAGTAGCTGGTATTGTTATATTGGCAAGATGAGCAGCGCTGATGGAAGTTTAATTATTCTGCGGGACCACAAAAAGATTTTACGCGCTCACTGACATTATTAAACAGGTCCGAGACTGGAAAGTGCTCGGTGGCTTGTGACCAGGGTGTAGGACAGACTGGCTCAAGGCTTGAGATGGAGGCAGCGCCTGCCCACCCCAAGCCTCAGGGAAATTAATTAATTTCCAGGCAGCCTCTTGGCTCTCTCTTTGCAGGGGCAGGGCTGGGAAGTGAACTCCTCTGGGGATGGACGGTCATCAAAGGCGCAATTACCTGCCCTTCCAGGTACAAGGAGCAGCCGTCTTCAACTTTCCTTCTCTCTCGCAGAAACAAATAGGATGTGCATCAGCTCCACCCTGAAATACAGCTGGTTTGCAAAAGAAACCATTTCATGGTGCATTCTCTGCTCTCCCCGGGGGAAGGTCAAGAGAAACAATGAGTCGTATTATTTGAGAAGTGCTTAGAGGCTACAGTGATGGAGAATTTAGGATACAATAAATCTTTGCGGTGTTTCCTATCCACCTAAAATTATGGCTTCTGCTGGGTATCTTAAGGAGTCAGTAGTAGTTTTGGACTGGCTTCACTGGGGCTGAGGTTTTACCCACTTCCATTTATATTCTACACAATAAGATGAATTATGAAAATTCTTAACCAATGTCAGTATTTAACTCACTTTCTTCCTAATGTAGATACTCATAATTTAACACAGGTTTTTGTCGGCTTCCTTCGTCCTCATGAAATGTATCCAAATAAAATTTGCTTCAGTAAATAATATTAATATAAATAAACATCTGCACCACAGAAGAGTGTAAATGTGATGACTGGGGATCAACCAAGTGTACGCTCCAGGTGGACACGGCACTGCAGAAACAGATTAAGAGGGTGTTTCTGCCACTGGGGCTCCTACCGCCTGCCATCGTCCAGGGACACGAATTACAGTAGAGAGATGCCTAATAGGCAGACGATGTAACACAGCAATAGCCTACAAAACGTGCTAGCTGGCGCCATTCCTATTTTCAAGAAGAGGGTGCTCTTTGTCGAGCTCTTTAGGTTCTTCAGATCCCGTGAGGTGAGAAGAAGCGGGTCGCGGGGAGGGGAAGGGAGCGGTAGAGGCCTTTGATGGGACTGGCAGTCCAAAAGGAAAGCAGCAAGGAGAGGGCGATTAGATGGGGAGGGAATAAATTTGGATGGGGAGCACCCAGTTTCCAGAGGCGAAAAGATGAAAGGTAAAGTAATACATGGCAGAAATTATTAGTTTGATTTGAGAAAAGGGCAAAATGCAACATTGACAGCCACAGTATAACAACATACCTATCGTAGCATAGAGGAGAAAATGTTGGGTTTCAGTCCACTCCCTTTTTGCTTTTATTGCTGGGGTTTCTCACGGTAACCCCCCTGGGTAACTTTTTCTACTTTCAGAGCAATTCCTTGTCCTTGTGGTAACTTCTATGGGTCACCTCTTCCAGCTTCAGTGCCAGTCCTTGTCCTGTTTTATTTCATGGGGAGGGAACACAGCCTGTTTGCTGCACCCTGATGTCGCAGCACCTTCCAGCCCCTGCGGCTGCTCCCCCAGCACCGCGCGACTCTTTGGCCCTCTAATTCAGTGAAATACTTGAGCGGGTGGCTGGGAATTAAAAACAAGGCCAGCAGAGAATCTCAGCATGTTTAAAGCGATGGCATCAAAACGACATGAGTACAGATGGCTTAGACAATATCTGTGTTGAATTTTTAATGGCAGACTTGGAACTATTTTTATGATCCTACTGTTATTTCTCCTGAGAGATCTTTTCTTAGCAATCTAAGTAGAAAATAATAATGAGGAAAGAACCCCTTGCTAGGCAACCTCTTCAACATGCAGATGGTTTCTGCAGTGACACTTCTGGTGAGGCTAATCTTTCAGGATTGAGATATTTTGAGAAACATCCATTTGTGGTTTATTTTTTTCTTCGCTCACAAAGACACAGCTTTGTATACAAATTTTTTCTCCATCCCCACCCACTTATTTGGTGGTTTGAGGCTTGCTAACAACTTTTTGCATGAACAGACATCTCTGTTGTACTTTGCAGACCTCAAAAATGTAGCTAACGAGGGTATTTGTAGTGGCACATACTTCATCTGCCTCCAGCCTTCATTCCTTATTGGAGACCCATTGGCTTTCTCAAAGGTTCACCACCACCTGCATTATCTTTACTTGCAAACTTATCCCAATGCAGAACTGCCCTGAAGAACATCAGAGCTCTGATCTTACTTTACACCACTTTATAGTGGTGGATGGTGGATTTTCTAGTATCTTCTCAAAAAGAGTGACTGAGGCCATTCTGAGCATGTTGGTCTTTTGCAGGTGACTCTCCCATTTTTTCTTCTAAGTTTGGCTCCTTTCATCCCCATCAATCTTCTGTACTTCCCACCTTCGCAGGAACTTCTCCGTTTAGTTTCCTTGTTGCTTGGATGCCCCTGGGCTGGGAGAATTTCTAGTTTATTGTTCTTATATTGTCACCTTTTCCTAATGGAGAAACCCAAAGGCAACACAATATCTGGATTTGTGGTTAATGTGCAAAGACAGGAAAGTAGAGCAGGCTTGGGGGAAAAGCCTCAGCTTTGTTATATATACAAGCAGAGTTAAAGGATAGTCACTTCAGATCATGTTAAACATCTGAATTAAAGCAAATGCAGTGACATCATCTCTCTTGATATTTCCTGACAGTGTAAAAACTATGGTTCACATCAGAATTTGATTTCATGGTGAGGAGCACTGTGTATCCTGTCCAGGTCTACTTGCAGCGAGCCCCAGGAATGGTCTGGCCAGAGCAATCACTTCAGCCATAATGGTTTAATAGTTGATAAACATGCATCAATATTTAAGAAGCATAGAATGAAATATAACATCTCCTAAAACATTCAAGAACAGATTAAACACTGCTGAAGGAGTGAAAATAGCCTGACTGCATGAGACATTTTCAAGGCTTTTACTTTAAATCTTCATGAATCTACCAGTTCTACTACCAGAGATTCATAGTTACGAATGTTAACTCAAAATTCTCATTAATAACAACTGAAGTGCACGGTGGTACTTTGATGCATATTTTGACACATCTGCAAATGCTGGTGTGGAAAGGGCTTTCACTTGCTGCTAGCTATGATTAGCCCTGAGAGAAATATTTTGTATAGTGTCTCCACGGGATTTTAAAATCTTAATAGCTAGTGAAGGTTAATTAACACATATTAAAAAATAACTAAAATCTAGTGATTACGCTTTCGCACAGGACGAGGCACAGACCTATGTTTACTAAAGTAGGTAAAACCTGCTCTAGGGATCCTGACCAAAGACATGACATGAAACTGGGACCTACTGACTTCTACACAGTCAGGATTTTGCATATTATGATCTGAATAAAACCCACTGTTAGCTGGAAACATTTATAAGACAATTAAGCTGTCGTGTACTTGATCACCACCACATCAGAAGTGGTTTTGCCGGGCACAATGGACATCAATTTCTCTTCTTTGCTTCTCAGGACTCAGAAGCTAGTTCTTGATAAGGAAAACGCCCTTGAACAATGCGCTGGGAGGGAAGACCAGCTGGAGCTCTGCTTTGTGGTTAGTTATATTTTGGAATCCTAAGTAGCTGTTTGCCTATGTCTATATTCATTAGGCAGGGATTTAAAGTAAAAAGTACAGCATTCATTATTGTTACCGCAGCACAGACCTCTACAGCTAGCCCTATCAAATAATGCAAACCAAGTGAACAAACAACCAACGTAATTTACTGTCAACTTCTGTAAAAACGTGGAAAAAAAATCCCCGCAGTCCAAAATATTGTGGGTGGTTTTAACAACATTGTCCACAGTGCATGAAATGCAATATTTTGGGGGTAGTAATTGCCGTTATTTAAACCTCAGAAAGCCGCAGATTTATATTTGTTCGGTTTCCCTTTAAGCTGGATAATAAATCTGTACAGCTTCTTCTGGGCTTTTTTTCGTGTCTTTTTGTTTTGCTTTTTTTAAGAAAGACTTCTGAGAAGATAATATCTGCCTATACTGTTCTATTTTTTGGCTTCTTAAAAATCACAGAAAATATTCTAACTGCTGACATGCTCTGTAGGGAGCAAATTGTGTCTTTAGACATACTGTACTATAATTACTGGAGAGAGCATCACAGATACATATGCAGAAACCAGCAGTCAATTTTGACTCAGAAGATAATACACCAACTGCGTATTAAGTTTAATGTAGATTAATGTGAGTTGCTTTCCTTTGCATGTATGTACACAGGTACAAATAATTAAGATTAATTCCACTGGATATAATGGCCTTCACTGTGCACAGTGCCATAAAATTCTTCTTTAATAGCTGTTAATTGGATGTATTTGCTTTGATGGTGAAGTCCTGATTAGTCTTGTTACCCTACAACCCCTTCCCCCTCCCTTTGCTCACTTTTGTGCTAAGGAAAAGATTTATAATAAGGGAATCACAGCTATGCAGTTTATTAGCAAAAAATCAATACATGTATCTGTTTACATGTTTTAGAGGTTCAGCTAAACAGGGGGTGTTCTGCATAATATTTGAAAAGTAGAGATGAGGCATGTTTTCTTTTTTCCTTCTTTTCCCCATGCAATGTTTTTACAGGTAATAACTCAGATTTCCTGCTGGATTTCTTTTTGTTTAATCTGTTTTCTTTCTTTGGCTTCTGCATTGAACCTGCGGAGTTGCTCAGTGGTAACAGGAGAACCGCAGTACCTTCAGCAAGCTCCAGCACCAGGATGTCAGGCGTATGGCTGGAGTTAGGAACTGCTTTCATACGATGATTAAATGTGTTTTTTCTGGAAAATAGTCAGTAATTATTTTGCCATCTCTGTTCTCTGAAATACAGTAAGCCTGAATGTAAGGGACGGGGACTTCCATGTGTGCAAATCAGCACGTCTTCCCTGAAGTCTAAGTGGATATTTGATTTGTGCTGAAGTTCTGGCTCTGTTTTTTTAAGTAGCTCGTTTTTAGCAATAATACTTTTCATTTGTTATCTCCCAGGAGCACAGCTCTTTTTATGGAACTAATGAATGATGGATATATAAAGGAAGAAATTAAAGGCACAACTCCAGCCTAAGCCGATGTCTCAGAGACGGCTGCCCTGCTCTTGCCCATGCACTGCCAGCAGTTTTCCTGGGACGTCAGGCCAGCTGCTCATGGAGCTGGGGCATTTTTTCCTGCTCGGAGCAGTTTTAAGTACCGGAGCCCAGCCACCCAGGAGCTGTGACAAAGCCATGCCTGACCCCAGGAATTCTTCACTACGGATTTCCGCTCCGCTGATTCTACCTTACTAACAAAAATCATCTGTACCCTTTTATCATTAATATACTGGCCCACTGCCTTTTCTTGTATGAGTACGAACTCATCAGCTTACTGCGTTTCCTGCTCCCGGTGATCTCCACGGGGCCCGATGATGAGGACAGAGCTCTTCCCGTCTCCTCCTGCCTCTTCCCATCTGCTCCTAGCCACTGGATGCTGCTGGGCCACAGCCACAGGCAGGAGGTGGACCCCAGTTTGAGGTGGTTTGCAATCTAGCCAATAGGTTCTCCCCCAAGGAATACTTGAATTAAATGTCTGAGAGGTCTAGTCTACTGCCAGGAAGGCTTTGGTGGGACCTCATCCAGCCGAGGATGGGCTTCTGTCTTCCTCCTCCTCTGCTGCGGTGTTTAGTGAGTCTGTGTGCTCCAGCAGCCAGACAGGATCCTTAACAATGTATAAATAATCAACCTGATTAAAAATTGCTGCATGAAGCTCTCTATGCAGGACAGGCTAGCACTGCTAGTTCCATGAATCATTGCTGTTTATGTCCTGTAATTAGGAAAATTGCTGTACAATGCGGGTTTTAGAAGGTGTCTTCTGACAGATCTTCAGTGCTCCCTCTGACTTTATCTCTGCATCCAAGTCTGCTGCTTATATTATTTGGATCTCTTACTGCAGTCAGGGGAAGTCCAGACAGGGCCATTTCCTGAAGTGTTTAAATCTGAGAAGCCCCATCACGATGCCCAATTACACCTTCGTCTGAGGGTCTGACTGAATGATTTGGGGACTGAAAGAAAGTCTTTTATGAAATTAATAATCTACAGAACATTTATATGTAATTTTCTCCCCTCCTCCAAAAAGGAAAAAGTCTGCATAATAATGACAATTATAAGAAAAGTTAAAAAAAAGGCCTTTTCTTTGTAACCATGCTTAGCAATTATGCACTTATTGTCAGTATAAAACGAACAATTCAGAAAAAGCTGGGTGACAATCAGCAGAAGCAATTAAGAAAGGAGTTTGTTTTACTGAGGCCTCTCCCATTTTAATTTCAGAAGTAAAGCTCTATCACTGAGTTTGCAGTTGCTTTATTCATGTTTTTAATTACAGCCCATTTCCAAATTTGCCTATATCATCTGCCCTAGGCAAGGCTGTATTTACATGTTCTTCTGCCTAAAGACCCCTCTAGCAAGGGGAGGGTTAAAACCAATATTTGTAGATAAAGAGGTAAACATATTTACATTCAGTTTTTCACACTTTATGCATATGTCATGCAGTGAATAGTTTTAGAGGTATGTTTGTACTATCTCTCCAGAATTTTTACAGTCTGCAGGACACAAAATCTCTATAAAGTGACTTATTGAAATAGAAGCAGATTGGTAAAACCGTTTCTCTCTTATGAACTGTGAAGAATGATCCTCTAAATGAAATCAGGAAGGAACTGGACAGAATCTTGTTTAATGGTGTGACAAAATGAATCACAACTATTCCAAGCATCCATCACTGCTAAAAGGGGACCACAAATGATCTGTGAACTACTATATATTGATTACTCATGTACTACAAGTGTCGGATTTAATGTTCACACACCATGGAAAGGCGGCAGGGACAGATGGTGCCTTAACTCTTCTTTGATAGATTTTAATGGTGAAATATTGATTTCTATCTGGCCAAGGCCTGTTGTTAGGGGCCAAAGTCATTTGTTGGGTATAGCCGGACACCCAGTCTGCTAGGGGTAATCAATCATTTTTGGCAAGGCAGGTGAAATTCTGAAGAGAAGCACCTTGGGTTCCCAAACTGTATCGAGATGAGGCTGAGACCAACATTTGCGCATGCACGCCCCCTCCTCCCCCCACGCACGCATACAAAAAGACTCCATGAAATTGTGCTTGTAAAGAATTATTAATGATAAGACATGTTTACTGAGGAGAGTCACAGCGAATCACAGCTGACATGAAATAGTCTGGGAGCCTCGGAGAGAAAATGAGCTTCTCGCTAAAAGGGACTATATTTTATTTAAACATCCGTCTAGGGCTGAAAACTCAGGTAATCTGTTGTGTTACAAGCCACTGGCTGTTCTTGCCATCCAGAGAGATAACAGTGAGGAGCTAATAGGAACACATCAATCACAATCAGGCTGCAATTCCACCGGTGTCTCCTCTTCCCAGCTCCTTTTTAAGCTCCTTAATAACGATGATAACATAGTTCTGGGCTTGTGAGAGGGTTTCTTCCCTTTGAGGGTCATATTCATAAAGCGAATGGCTTGCAAAGTCAGCATCTCACTCCGATGGAAGGGAGCTGGGGGGGGGAAGGGGGAGCAGAGGGATGGGGTTTGCAGGTGGGAGGGGTGGCGGGGCAGGAGGGGGGAGGATTTCCCCCCGGCAATAAATCCGTGGACGCCCCTCTTTCCCCTGACACCCTTCCCAGGAGAGGATTCCTGTTCGGAAGCGGACGGGAAAGGGTAGCCTCTGCCCAGATGTGCCCCAGATGTGGGAAGCCAGTTGAGGCTGATTTTTCGTTTAGATTATCTTGCTTACCTAATGATTTTTGCTTCACTGCTCAGCTCGATTGTGTTCACTAGGACGGCAGGCTATTAAAATGTCAAGGAGCATTGAATTGTTGTTATCAAGGAAAGAGACCTTTCCAATCAGCCCCTCTTCCCCGGGTTGCATAGAGGCGAAGAAGGGATTGGAGGAGGAAGAAGACCTTCTTCATAGTGGGGAGGGAGAGGGGGAGAGGTGCAATGGGGGGGTGTGTGGGGGGTGTGTGTTTGTGACTGCGTGTGCTTGCACGCAGACGTGTGTGCCTGTGCCTGCCGTAGTGCGGTGCGGTAATTAAAATGCCATCTTTTATAACAGGTATTAGACATTTCTCTCATTCGCATTTACAAGGGGAGATGAAACTTCTCCCCGTTGTGCTTTTCACTGCAAGCCTTGTAAAGAAAATACTGGGAGGAGGAAACTTGTGTGGTTGAACCACTGGCCCGGCATACTAAGGAGCTGCTGGGCTGGGCTGAAGGAGAAAAACAAAGGCAAATGCCTTCCTCATGTCTGCACCTGCCTTAAGGCTTGATAAGAAAATAAGTTCACTGACCTACTGGGAAAAACACTAGAGATTGTCCGGTATCACAATATTGAACAACTGGTGACAGGATGATACAAACCCAGCACATTTGGAGACACAAAAATCCCTTACCTCTCGTCACCACCGCTGCCTTGTTCATATAATTGCAGAGTAGTTTATTACACAGAGGCACATCAGATATTGCCACGATTGATTTTTTTTTTCTTTCTTCTCTAGTAAACTATACAGTACATCATATTGGTTGGGAAAAAATATATTCTTTGGATTTACTTCTCTTTGTTTAAATCATTTCACAAATATTTTGCTTTCCCCCTGTCATTCCTCTTTCATTTCCATTTAAAAAAGATGGCTTTGTTTTTTGCTTGTATACGGTTTTGTAGAATAATGACATCTATCCCGTCCCCCATGCATCAAGCATCATTGATTGGCCAGAACATCATTGTCACTACTGGGTGTTCATCTTCACACTTGCTGCTGGCAGGTCCCTCATCTACTTTCTCCCTCTGTCTCGCACATGCCGCATGCTCACTCACAACGGGCATGCCCACTTTCTCTTCTTGCCTAATATGCATTTATCTCTGCGTGCTTTTACTCTCCCTCTCCTCTTTACACATCTTCACTGTCTCTCCCTCCGACCTCATGCTGCTGTGTGGGTCCACGGGCACAACCCACAGCCAACTGCTCAATTCCGTAGCAATCTTCAGCTTGGTCTGCATTAAGAAGCCAGGAGAAAAGAAATCCTTCCGTCTTTTTCCACGTTGTCTACACTGATTCACGAAAGTTTGTCTCACAATATTTGATTCCCTGACATATTCATGAATGAGGAGGAGAGAGCGCTGAAGGGACTGCAGGAGTCCTTGCTAGTCCTTGCACGTGGCAGTGGAGAAGGGGTACACAACCCTCCTTTCCCCCCACGTTATTGCTCCAGCTGGCCTTAATTTTTACTTTGCCTTATATTTCCACTCTCACATCTGTCTTGGGGCTTGTCTCTGTGGAAAAATTATTGTACACGGGGCTGGGATGTGAATTAATAGTACATCCCTGCAGGGAACATTGCAGGTACAGTGAGGACTTGTGTGCACAAGGACGTTACTGTGGAGCCAGCGGAGGTGTAAATCTCCCGCGTTGTGGTATCGTGGCACCAGGTCCCCCATGCACACTGCCGGTGCCTGCAGGGTCTGCGTGGCCCCCCCAGGCTCAGCCGGGCTCTGCACACCCAGTTGTCCATATGCATTTATGGCACACGTGCTTCTCAACCAAGAAAAGGCCAGATGTATTTGCTAATTTGCATCATCCCATATCTGTGCTCCTGATACTCCTTGATAAATTTATTCTTGCAAGTTGCTTGAGAGGTAAAAAAGTGGTATTATTCCCTGTTACAGAAGAGAAACTGAGGCAAGAAGGCTCATGAAATGTCTAAATATTTCACATGATGTGATCCTTGCCCTAGGACATCAGAAAGTGGGTGGCAGATAGGAGGAACTGGCACCCAGTCCCTGAATACTGTATTCTGATTATTAGTATTCTAGTTATTAGACCAGCTTTCATTTTCATTAACATTTTTTCTCATCTCCTCATTTCTCCTTTCAATATCTAGAAGTTTCCATATTTTTCTTGCAAATCCTAGTTTCCTCAAGCAGTTGCATTTGGCTCCACCACCAATGGCTGTGAACCAGACATCCAGCCCAGCCCAGGAAGAAGTGAGGCTCCTCCACTCGCTTACCAAGTCAAACAGAATGACCTTCATTGCAGCCCAGGTGTGGGACCCACTCATGGCACCATGTGGGCCTTCAGCCTGCCTCTGCTTCTGGTCATGGTGAATGACCAGATGGGATGGCAAAGGAAACTACTACCTTCACGGCCAAAGCAAGCAAATGATGTCAAGCAGGCTGACATAATTTCCCATACCTATTTTGGGCATGGGTTCAATCCTGAAGTCAGTCAATGGCAATCCTTCTACTGGCTCTGAAGGCTGAGAACAGTCCTGTAGTGGTTTGGAAGAAAAAAAGCAAAAAACCTTCACTCCATTCTTCTGTGCACAGGTAACCAGAGCAAATTACTGCAAGAGGAACCATCATGGATTCTTGCAAAGCACAAGAAGGTGTTGGAGGCTGGGGCAGTGCAGGAGGAGCTGGGAAGCTGCCCACTGACCTGTGCCTTTGCCAAGACACCTCCTTGCTCTTTGCTATACTTCTTAAATGCTTTGGAAGTCTGAATTAATTTCCTCAATTCCTCAACACATCTTCAAGGAGATCTTGTCATTAACTCACTCCATGGGGGCTTGTTCTCCTGGATTTGGGTGTATCAGCACTTCTGCTGAGGGACACTTAAGACCATATGTATCTCAAGCAGAGCCAATTATATAAACTACAGTTTCCTTAACAATCTACGGGCTGAGGAAAAAGAAAACCTGTAGCACTGTAGTCCTCAGGGTCCTGAACAATTGGATGATAAATTAAAAGCAGAAAGCTAACCTAGCTTTTCTTTCAAGGATGGCCAAAGTCAAAAGGCTCAACGGAGCAGAATACTTCACCAGAGAGAGCACCAACTGAAGAAGTCACAGATCAACAGGGAGAACAATTTGTAGCACGAGATAACGCTGTTCTGCTTTGTGCTGACAATATGATTCTCCCACTGCCGCTGGTGCGTGCGCGTGCAGAGCATGCCTGTTTGTGAATACTTGTGCACTTGTACCTGTGGTCAGGCAAAGGGTGGAGTGTTGTGCTCAGCTCTGATGTCTAGGCACTAACATCTAGGAAAAGAGCTACATAAAGGGGTGCAAGAAAGGTCCTTTCCCTGAAAAGTGCAACGTGTCCCTCCATGCCCTATATTTAGCAATTTCTCTCACTGAATTCTCCGCACACAGAGCCTGTTTAGGTCAGTGGTGTCCATACTGTGCTTCAGCTGAACTCACATCCAGTAGGAAACTTCTTATACTTCAGCAGTATCTCAAAACATGAACAGTTGTCCCTACTTGTTTATGGTTCAGCCCATATCCTCATCCTAATGCCACAGTGTGCCCTCCCAGGGCTGGCTGGCGTAAAAAGCTTGTTTTCCTGTCTGAGAGACAAAAAATGTTCTCTGGATATGGCAGGATGAAACGGATGGCAGCAGAGATGGGACGAATTCACAGCAACGTTTGGAAGAACCTGCTACCTGAGCCTCGCAGTCTGTCTGTTGCAGCAGCCATTTGCTGCTCCTGCTGCTCCCCCATCTCTCATCCCACAAAACTCAGGGGCTTTGCAAAATGATCAAGAGGATCTAAGTTTCAGTGCCAAAATCTAATTTCAGACATCTGAGACTTGCTTCTGCATCTGGCCCTTTCTGCAAGAAAAAAAACCCTTAGTACTGGCTATTACATTTAAATGTAAATTGAGTGAGACCAGGAGAATTGGTTCCTGAACTGTGCCAAAACCCCCGCATTAAGAAGTTAAGGATGGTATATATATCAATCATGCCAGCATAAAACACATCAAAGGGATGTAACTGTCCCCCAAGCAAGCCTTATAATTCACAGAAAAACTCAGCTGAAGTTAGCTCAGTTAAAATAGCTCTTAAGAGAAAGACACTGAAAAGTTCCCGATGATCTCTTGCAATGTCATGCAATAACCTTATAATTAGGATTAAAGCTTTATTTTCTTTGGCTTCAGAACTTATGTTCTTCCCTAGCTGCATCGCTTACCTCCCCAGGTGACTTCCGTGGTGCAGTGGAGCAGTTGCCAATGCCTGGATTTGGAGAGGGTCAGCCCTTTCTCACATGCTTGACCATGGGGCACCCTCTGTTTGAATTCAGCCCATTCTCTGGGGACTTCCACAACCCTACAACGAATCCCTGGGCTGACACCATCCAAGATGTGAGGGAGAGGGCAGAAACATGGGAGCTGCATTGAAACAGCCGGTTCAGTCAAACCATTTTTGGGGCAGATGTGACTCAAAGCGAGCCCTGCTGTGTTTGAGGGTAGGCAGCGCTGCCTCAGCCTGTGGGCAGACTCGTTCCTGCTGCAGAGATGGGCTACGGCCTCAGAGCAGCTGCCAGGTACACCAACACTATCTTTGCTTTGCAGATCCTGGCTCCTGGGCCTTCAGGACACAGAGGAAACACGATGTCGGCCAGGGCTGACCACATACATGCAGGGTGAGGGTAAAGGTGCTTGCAAACAGCTGGCTGCCAGACCCCTGCTCTGGCCAACCTCCACTCTGTTCTTTCAAGGGCTCCTGCTAGCATTGACAGTCCGTACCCTCTATCACCTTCAATGCGTCAAAGCAGAAATGTCCCGAGGAGCTCCTCAGACATAGTCCAAGCTGTTACAGCTCTGGGACCCTCAAAGCAAGCAAGGGAAGCAAGGCCAAGCCACAAGTAAGCCATGTCCATTTTTTTGCATACCGCAGGTTTATTTGCTAGCAAAGTAGCTGTGCAGGGAACAGGAGCAGAGGGCACGGCTGTTGATTGCAATGGAGCACCTTGAAGAAGCTAAACTAGTGTTCAAAGCAGAATAATTGGTGTAGCAGGAGGCCGTGCCCATGCTAATAGTTTTTACTGAGATGAAGCTTATTAACATGTGCACTGGTGCATCTGTATTGCCTCTGGGACTCAAACTCAGCACGGTTCTCTGCCACGCTGCATGGAGGTTTTACCTTCCTCTGACCTTGCTCAGGCTCCTTTGTCCCATTCTTCTGTGCTCTGAGTTAACCTCTTGTCTGCTTAGGCTTAGATCCTATGTTTTAAATCCAGGCCAACTTTTTCAAGTTTCTCACGTGCTAAAGATTCCAGTTGCCCTGAAAGTATGTTGTGCTCCATAGTTATCATGCTTTAGGTTTGTGGAAAGTTTGTTGTGCAGTGCACACTTTAATTAATCAGCCCATCCCTAAGCTGAAATTTTAAGCTATTACAAGTGATTGAAAAACCTCACTCTGAGCTTGCCCTAATGTTGTACTTCGGTGAAAGAGGTTTGTGGTTACTCCACATGAGTTCACAGACTGAATCCCTGTTTGAGAGAGAGAGAAAATAAAAACTAAATCTTGCTTAGAGTATCCACACCATGCCCTTATTTCATCTATAAATATAAACAAATAGAAGTATAACTTTTGAGGACTAATATGAAATAGGTCAAGAGAGAAAATGCAGTCCCTGCATCTGATCTCTGCTGTGAATTGCAAGAGAAACCAAACCGCTACCTCCTGAGTTACTGCTGCTAGCACAGCTTAGGTGGAGTGTTTTTCAGGGAGTTACCTCTTATCATTGACTGTGAAGACCACAACAAAGTCCAAGTAAGGCACGTGACAAGCTTAATGTATCACATGCAGAGTTCAATCCTAAACTATTGAATCCCCAAAAGGCGCTGACCTTTTTAACAGATATTACTCAGAAAGTTTCCAGAGAGGAGGAAAAAAGAAAGTTGATACGCAAAGATGCTGGGCTGCCACCAATCCTACGGTGCCAGATACAGGCTGTTGATAATCACACAGGCAGTTGGGTACAAAACATCACTCCACCTTGCTGCACGAACCACGTCACTTGCATAGTTCAGGTTATAACCCATCCACTGCTTCCTTCCCCCTTACAGACAATTCAACCAGGGCACGAGCAAGCCCCAGCAAACATAAACAGTTAGGTTTGGGTAGTGTTTTTCTAAGGGTGCCAACCACCCTGATCTGCAAGTTTCATCTCGAAATACCCTCTGCTTAGCTGTAGTTAGAAGTTCTCTCAGCCCAAGGCCTCTTTTCAACAATGTTCTGCACTAAAACCAAACACCTATTAATTAAGTAGGTGTATTTTGGCCCCAGACAGCTTTAAGATGTCACTTGAAGGCTCATAGATTGCTAGTTTTCCACTCACCATTGCACCGTTGAGAACATCTCAGGGTAACCCTGTGAGCTTCCCGTGGACAGAGGCACCGTTCCGAAGAATTAGTGGATTTTGCTACTTCATTTCTTTTGTGAAACCAGTTGTTTTGCACTGAATGCGGCACGTCTCCAGCATATGTGATTCAGATCAGGCAATCATCCTACACAGTGTAAATCAATGAGATGAAATGTAGCCATTGACAGCATTTACAATTTTGCCCATTACTATGAAATCCTCTTTCTTTAAACGGAAGGTGCTTTTATGAAGCCATTGAAGCAGAGCTGACAAAGCCTTCAATACTCACTATTGCCTAAATACTGCAAAACATAACAGTTATAAAAGATACATGTGGTGCATATTTATAAGGATTAGAATAAGCACTTCGTTAAATTGCTGCAGCGCATTTGTCCCTTTTCCAGGATACTTATAAACCTTGGATATTTTTGTCTTCCCATGAGTAAAATAAACACTTGTCTGCGGGTTTACCCAATCTCTCTGCTTTTCCATGTGCTGACAGTGCAAAATATGTACTTCTACAGCTGTGTTAAAATAATCCATGCAGTGTAATTATTCTTTATGCTAATATAATAGACTAGTAAATGTTCCTACACTTCTTGTAGGACTAATTACATTTCAGTAATGTGAATGATCCCTGGAGCCGCTGCTGTTAAATATTTTTGGAGCTGCAGCGAGGGAGTTTGTTATTTGTACACACTAGAGAAGTGTGGATTTGCGAAACAGAATAGCACGGCTCTAAGGCAGTAACGCTCCCTCCGACGTCACCAGACTAAAAGTCAGGGTAGATGTAAGACAGGGAACCCATTAGCCAGAGGATTTGCTGCTTCCCGTCTGGTACACCAAGTCCTCACATTCAGATCCCAGCTTTTGCAGTGGCTGAAACGTTTCACTTCAGACACCAATTACAAGCAGCTCGTTAGGAGCTGCTGAATAAAATATAAATTTTATAGATTGTGTACGTCTAAAAAAATGTAGGGGATTCCAAACCCACATCTTTTTAAATTGGCTAAAATAAATGGTTTACTGTAATATGCCAATTAGCAAATAAAGCTGAAACAGAGTTAAAGCAAGCAAGCAGAGTCGTTTCAGATAAAGCAGCAATTCCTTGCAAGTATCCTGTAACAATCTGGAAGGGCGACCCTGCCTGGCTATTGACTTCTGAGAAATACTTTGGTTTCAGACAAGGAGCTGACACGGGGATGGTCATATCATTCATTGGTTGAAGCTGTCACTGGAGCTCTGGCCTTGCTGTTGTAGCGACCTGCTTAGTATGTTGGTGGTTAAAATGAGTCTCGTCTTCACCCTTTCTACTCTGCACGATAGCAATGATTACAATACTCTACAACTCAAGCTGCTGCACAGCCTTCTGTCTTTAATATTGTATAAGTGCTGCTCACTAAATGTGTCAGTCAACCTTTCTATTCCAGGGCTGGTTTTGCAGGTTCTTGAACAAGTTTTGTGCCAGTCATAGCTTCAGTTCCTCTATGGACCATCTGGAGGAGCTGGGAATGAAGGCCATCACTATCTTCATGCTTTATAGAGGCTCTGTGAAACTGAATGAAGCTCAGTAACTGAAGGCTACCTGCCAGGCCATGTCCTTTTTCTGCCCAGTGTTCTAGGTTGAACAGGGCTTGAGACTCTGGCTGGTCTTCTGACCAGGCTGCTGGAAATCTTGGACAGACAGATGACGCATATGCAGCTACTCTGATGAATATGGGATACACCAGCCCTACTGCTTGGGTGCAGATGGTCTGCAGGAGTGCATTAAATCTGAGCATGCACAAATTAGCAAATATAGACTTTTTGAAGAAACATTACTCAAAATTGGGGTTTTTTTGGTGGTTTAGGTTGGACTCATAAAATCAGTCTGCATAGTTAAAAGGTCAAATGACATACTGTAATGGAAGTATATCCACTGCACATGCAAAAGCCATAACCTGGTGAAAAACTGACTGCTGTATCACAACAAAATGAGGAAATTAAAACCACGACCATTCCAGCAAAAATGCTTATTTGTCTAGTTTGCTTAAACTTCTAGCTTTTCCTACAGAGGCACTTATAATGGCTTAGAGATCTGCTCTCCTACCCTGTTACTGCCCCTTCTCAAACATCCCAAGAAGCTTCTTGCAGCCCTGATCCAGGCAGAGCCATTCCCATTCTGCACTTGGGTAGATCAATCTGGATCCCTTAGCCTCATCTGTGAGCTGCTACTGGTGTGGTCTGCTTGGGCTGTTTATTCTGAATTAGCCCCGCACCAGGGATGCTGTAAAACAGGTAGTTTGGGTTGGGGTTAGGAACAGCAGTATAATCAAGCCTGCTGCTGCTGGGAGATAATGAAGGGTTGAGAGCAGAGCAAGGTCCATTAGGGAATGGCCACTGGAGGAGCTGGGTGTGACAGAAATGAGCTAAGGGAGCTGAGAAAAGGGAGATCCTTGGCAGGAAAAGAGAGCCTGAAAAGAGAGAAAAAAGGCTGAAAGGAAGAGGAACAAAGGTGAAATTTAAAGAAAATATAGGTGGAAAATTTTGAAGAAATTAGTAACTGCCAGAAGGAAATGAGCATTTGGGGACAAACTGAGAGAACTTGGAATATCTATCTTCTATCTATTCCTTTTCCCCACTGCAAATTTCAGTTTTTACCTTTAATGTAGTCATTGAAGATGCTTGAGAGAAGGACAAAGCCCTATTTTAAGTAAGTCGGTGCTGCTCATAACATCTTGTTGAAATCTTTCTGATCTGCAAGCAAACCAGCTCTTTGTGTTTTGGGTTGCTCAGTGCAACACCAGATTGCCCCAAAAACTGTAGCTGCTCAAACCTCATACCTGTTATAGACCCTTTGTCTTGCCAGTGGGAAAAGAACAAAAAGCCATATTCAGAATGTGTTGCCTCCTTCCTGGAAACCTGGGATGGCACTAGTCCACTTGTAGTCAGCAAGCCCTTCCCCACTAGGGTTAATGTTTCAGATGTGAAAACAAGGAATAATACTAATTTAAAAACCTTCTCAATTGAATGTTTACCTGTTTCCATAGAGATGGAGTGCAGCTCTTCAAGATATTTGCTAAATGACCACTCAACAGCCAGCACCCAGGATGTGTGAAGGGACAAGGGCAAAGAGAATCAGCAAGTGTCTGTCCTGTGCAGAACCAGCCCATAATGTTAGGAAATTAAATACAGACACTTGCTTGGGCTTTGTTTCAGCCAAAGAAGCTGTGAAATAGGTTTTTGAGCTGTGCTCAAGACCTCTCTTATGGAAGCTGCCAATGCACGGCTGAGATGGCATATTTTTCCTGTCTCCACACCCCCTTTCTCCTTGTGTTCCATCTCTCCTCTTTAAATTCTTCTTCCTGATAGAAAGGGATCGGAGCCAAGAGTTCCCTAATTCTGGAAACTGCTTGGGTTTGAGGTTTTGACTTAATTTATCTTTACCTGATGATGTGAGTGAACTACAACCCTGTTGACTTCTGGAGTGTTATCCAAGGCTAAATCAGGATATCCCTGATCCACAAAGGAACCATTGTACAGCATGTTGGCATTTGATCACGCTGGAGAATGAAAGCCATATTTAAGTGAGGCCTACAAGTGCCTCATTACTGCACTGTAAACAACTGGATATTACAGTAATGGACAAGGCTTTGAGTGCTACGAACGGCTTCACATTCACTTTATTGATTTGCAATGTGCACTGTGATGGTCTGCTGTAATAAATACAAATGCCATAGTGTAGAAATGTCAGAACAACTTATTAAAAATGTGTCTCTTCCTTGCTCGTGCAGTATGGTATGTACGTCTGCACAGCTGCAGGATTGTGGCGAGGTGGGGATGAAGCCGTGGCTCAAAATTCAGCATTGCAAGAATATAAATTCAGCATATAAACAGAACCTGTACTGGTCAGCCCTTTCCTTTTGCTTTGTGCTTTTTTTGTAACAGACAAGACTTCTCCTGTGCCTCAGGACATATTTCTCATTGCGGAAGAGAATAAATGTTTCTCACATCTCGGGAGGGCTGAGGTGGTACCAGGTCTCAGCCCACGTACCACAGGCAGTTCTCTGCCCACCTTCCACCACTTAGAGAAGCTGAAAGTGCCACTGAAGCCAACATTTCTCTTTATCAGTAAAATTGTCTTACCTAAGCATGAAAAACCTTCAGCCTTTACCAGGGCTGTGGTACAAACAAGAGAGCTGTGGCAGATCACATGTGTGCTTTCTGCTGAGTGGACCTAAAGTATGTGCGTGTACTGTTATATACACGTCTCTCAGTATATACATATATAGATTAATATTCTTTGACCAGATCAAAATAATAACATCTGCTTGGTCTCTTGGTCTGCTAGATGGTAAGAGGCAACGTTCTCTGAAAAAAATGGCTCATGTCCATCTGCCAGTCAGTTGAGGTTCTGTTTCCCAAGCCATTCTCTGTGACAACTATGTTGGTCTGCACCTCCTGGCTTGACTCTGTCACTTGATTCATGCAGTGACTGGCAGTTTATTGCTGGGCTTTCCCCACATAATGTCCTAACATCCCCTTTAGCTCACTATATAAAAGGGTATCGCAGTGAAAAATCTGTTCCTTTCTAGTACCTATAGGTAGGATTTACTGTTGGAAACCTCTCAGGTCCCACCTGCCCCAAGCTCTAGCTAGTGGAGGAGAGTGAGAATGAAGCTGGGAAAATTGCTTTGCTTGTATAGCAGAAATGATAGGCTCTTCATTGTAACCAAAATAAATATGAGTTTATGAATGAGTGTGGAGTGTGATGGGGGCTATGGAAAGGCTGGGAGGAGAAGTGGATGGAAATCTCTTACTGGAAACTCCAGTCTGTTTCCACAATCATGAGTATAAATATTGCCTATACTCCAAGAATGTACGCTTTGTACAAACATTCAGATAGATATTTCCATGACATTCATCAGCCTTAGCACTTTGCAGATCACAACTGAATTAAACCCATCATATGCTATTTAAAGAATTACTGGCCTCATCATGAAGACTGAAAAATGGAAAGGTTGGATGACTTAGCCCAAACACAGGGCTTGTAACAAAACCAAATCCATAATCTCTGATTCCATGTGACTATTCCTTGTCCTTGTATTTATAGAAAAAGTCCTTTTGAGTTTAGTAATAGAAGGGATCTATGGAATTTCACAGATGTAACTACAGAAACTGCTGGGACCCTTCATTGTTTAGCATTGTTCTCTTTGTTGTTCAGGTATGGATTTAGAGATTTCCTATAATGTTCTGCTGTGGATACCATAGGAAATGGGAGAGTCTTGAACAGGATAAAGAAGGTGCAATGCTCTGCTCCCCAAAGTCCCCCATTGGGTAGGCACATCAGGAGAGGGAGGAGAGCCTGCTGTTAGCCTGATCTGATGGATAGTCCCTGAGGCACCACTGCCATCTGGTGAAAGCTAGAGCAGCCCATGGGGATGTGTTAGGGAGCCATAACTGACAGCCTTACCACTGCATTAAGCTCAGCAGAAAGTGAGCACAGTCTGGCCCACAGAAATCTATTGAGAGGGGTTTTTTTGGAGTTTTTCTCTCGAAGCCTGTTTTAGACTTCTACAGCAAATCCATAATCCTTTACTCAGTCTTCGCACACACATCAAAAATTATAGTTATTAAACTCTGAGGACCATCTTTATGAGGAAATCATGAATGTCCACTCAGACTTGGGATGGTTTCTTTTGTAGGTTTGTCTGAGCAAACCCGTTTTCTCAAGCATGTGAGGAGATGTCCTGCTTGTGTTGTGTAAATGCCCAGTTGAGGTGCAGTCAGTAGTGATTACTTCTGCAACACTGAACACACTTCATGGTCAGATTTGTCAAAACAGAAAGAAAAATGCTTGTCTTAAGTACCTCAGCAGCTACTGTCTGTTCAGTTCCCTGGGCTTTGGAAAATAGCCTGGTTCATATCAGAGATGCTCAAAACTTGTCTTGGCCAGACTGACTATCCATCCTCAGAGGAGAAGGGGAAGGGAGCTGCTGGCATGAGCAAGCTGGTGCAGGTATATCTGCTTTGTGTGGAGCCAATTCAAATTAAGTAGAAATTACCTTAAGAGCTAGTGAGTGTTTTTCTGTTCCTGCCCTGATATCACACGTGGAATAGAGGAAGCCAACAGGCACGGTGTCTCCTGGGGATTGATCCAATTCGACCTGTAGGCTGAAATGAGGAGAAAACTGCTGACTAAATAGGCCTTGGATCAAGTACCAACCTCCTGTTATCAGTGATGTGAGGGTGAACAAAATCTCTCCAGCAGAATTGTGCTCTCAGTTTAAAGTCACAGTCGGCTGGGGTTGATGGATATATGTCAACATTTGCTTTCGCCTGCCACTCTTACTTGTAGAATCAAAAATGTTTGTATGGGTTTATAGGCCTTGGAAATTTATTATTAAAGTTTTTATGGTGGGATCACCAGGCTTTTAATGACTTTGTAGCTGCTAGGTTAACTTCACTGCAGTGTAAACCCCTTAACTTCAATGGAGTTAAATAGCCAACTAAGGGAAGTGTTAAGGGAAGTGGAAAATGCAGAGACTTAGCAAGTAACTAATAGGTTTTTCAGCACAAGAAAAACAAAGGAAACGAAGAGATTTCTATTTTGGATAATCAATTTTGCATCCTGAGGAACATACTGGGTAAAGGACTGGAAGCTATGAGAAGCCAATTCTTCACACTTCCAACCAGAACCTAGCTAGAGGCCTGAATACAGCATGTCATTATGATTAATTATGGGTAATGAGTGTTTTATGAACCTAAGAAAGAAAAGCATTTATTTTTCTGGTATTATAGTGGTAGTGTCTTGTTTTGTTTTAAAGCTGGGAATGTGAAGCCAAACAGATGATGAAACCCCTTTATTAGCTCTTTTGTTTTGCTTTGGACTGTTACTAGACTTACGGGGCCAAATCCCCATCACACAGTGGCTTTGTCAGTGCACGAGACAGGAATTCAGTGCAGGAGCTCTGGGATTTTGTATTTTTTCCTTTTGTTCTGTTTATTTCATTTTTTTTTGTGGCAGAAACCCCATAGACCTTTCTTAGGATGCTGTTCAACAACCATAAGAGGAGGCAGGACTAGCCCGTCCCAGGAACGGTCTGCTGCCGGGAGTTTATTAGCTCTGGGCCTGACCCAAAGTCCGCTAGAACCCCCAGGAATATTTATCTTCATTTTTGCAAGCCCTCAGACCAGATCATTTAGGGCTTATCTAGGAATCTGCAGCTTGGGATGCTGAAAGCTTGAGAGCAGCTATGGCCAAGGGGATGGGGGTGTGACAAAGGCCCCGCTCAAAGGATCTTGCCTAGAATTGACACCCCGGGGGCAACGCCACCCGGCACTGCCAGCCTGGAGCACACCTCTTGGTGCAAGCTTGGGGGGAAATTCCATCCCTGTGGAGTCCCCATGTTTTCCTGACCAGGGTGTGTGTTAAATCAGCAACGTGCATACTGTTGGCTTTATCCACAGAGGTGTTGCACAGGAGGATGTGCAAGAAGGTGGATGTAAAGACCCTATGTTTCATCCCTGCGTTTTAGGGGACGGGGGACACCAGGGCAGGATAAGGGCTTTTGGTGCTATTGGGTCCTAAGTTTTAAAGAGGGGCTAAAAAATAGGGGTAAATGTGGGGGAGGAAAAAAGAGAAAAAGAAGAGAAAAAGGATCAGTCAGCGAGAGCCCCGGTCTCTGGCTGTTCCCCAGTGCACCAGGAGGTGGTGCAAAGCCCCTGCTCATCCCACAGGCAGGATACAAATTTCATTCTTCCAGGGACTCCTCTCCAACTTCTACTACCCAGGAAAAATACCAGAGGTTTAACCCTCCCCAGCATGATTCTGTAACTCTGGTATTTTGGTACGTATTTAAGGCTGATAATATTAACTGTCTGAAAGGAAGAAAATGCAGGGGAACTTTATACTGCTAACTGCTATTATCATGCTGTAATAATGGTAATAAAATAAAAGCATTACCAAGTGACTTCTAAAGTATTATATTTATAAGGCAAACAATTCTTGCTGTGCAGAATGCAGAGAAAAATGTGATCAGATTTTAGATTCTTTGTGCTTGTTTTTTTCCATTTTGTACAATTGCTTTCTTCTTTATTTTTTAAAATTTTCCATAAAATAATAATAAAAATAAATTAATAAAAGTCAAAATAGATTATCATAAACCATTGTTTCCATGTGTATGAGTTAATAACAAATTAAAAGCTATGTTATGAAAGGGTGTTGTCAGTTATCTCTTACTCAAACAGGAACTGCTGAATGTTTTCCCTTTCTACTTGAAATACTGTACATTAATAATAAGTAGTTTGTAAATAAATTATTTGCCTTCGGTGTTAATTTAACAAAACAACTAATTTGTCTTCATGACAAAACTGTGTAAAACATAGCTTGATTGCTAAATTACTGATACATTAGCAAAATTACATTAAAAACCATTAGTTTCAGGTAAACTGAGGTTTTTATTTAATTTTTAAAATCTCAGTGTATGATTACAAAACTGCCATATGAAAACTTGTTTTACACTGTAAGAAAAACAATTATGGGCATGAGTTCAACTTATGCAGAAAATAAAAAATAACCTCAGTTTATTGTTCCTCACATTACAGAAGTTCTGTTTTGCTTTTTAAAGAAGAACAAGGGTCTGTAAAAGAAGCATTCATTTCTGATTCTCAATTGGCAATGATTAGCTATGTCTATTGTGGAATAGTTTAGACTGCCAGTATAAAAAACCCAGTATATTTCAGCATAATTTCTTTGGAACAAAATGAAATATTATCTTTTTAGAATTTATTTTTTTGACACCTTTAACTTTTTTCCTCTCCTGACTAACAAGTATTTTTTTATGCGAATTTTACAAATATTCCAGGTACAAAAGCTTCCCTTGTTTTTATCAATGCAGGCTCCATCTGGCAATATGTATATTTTTTGTACTAAGCGTATCTCTGTTCAACATGCTAATAAACAATGTCTTTTAAGGTATGTCAAAAATTAAGTTATGTAAAGGTTAAAAGAAAATATAGCATTAAATTTCTGCTAACTTCCTTGTTTTTTGAAATTCTGAGAAATGTTGGATATATTTTTTTAATTTTTTTTTTAATCCATATCTTACTAATAATACATATACATTTATTTTGTATTTTTCTTTGTAGGTGGGTGTCACTTTGGATGTGAGTGATTAGGGAGGAATAATGGTGGAGAGCTGTAAATGTAAATATCCAAGGCATCATTCAAAAGACTCAAGACTATATTATTCCAAATTTTAGGTCTAAAAGCTTTTAGAAGGTTGGATCAGAGTCTCTGCTGCTTTAAATAAGTGTAACTTCACCGAAGTCAATGGAGCTACATTGGTCTGAATCAGCTAAGAGTCTATGCTATTGTTTTGAATCTTATTTTAAGGGCAAGTGCTTTTATACAAACGTTAAAAAGTTCAGCTTTGCTTATTCAAGAAAATTAATGTTTTGAACTGTGACTTAGAGTATTAAAAAGCCATTTCAGAATATAGCCAGGTTTTCTGTTCTTGCTAATTTAACTTTCCCTTATTATCTTTAGAGAATGTCATTTTTCGAGCATGGTAATGCAGCAAACTTTTATACCATCATTAAGGATCATGGGTTATTGGATTTCATCTGACTACTCAAGCAAACATTTGTTTAGTGGCACTCTTAAACATAAGATTGTACTACAAATGTCAGAAATGCTGTTTGAAAGTTTATGAGTAAAAACTTTGTTGATTTTAAGAGAACCCAGAAAGGAATGAAAACAGAAAAGTTTTACATTCACTTTCTCTATGGTGTTATTGAGAAAGCTATTTGGCTCTTGGGATTTTTCAAGATTATTATGTGATAGTAAGAAAATTTATAATTAAGTTTGGGAAAAACATGCATAAGGTACAGATGTAGCTCAGGCATTGTGGATGCAGGTGTATATCTATTGCTCCTAAGCAATCATTTTCTTAGACAGCTCTCGATACCAACAACTGAATGTACAACATTCTAACATCACAATGACTTTATCTGGATCTTCATGTTGTTAAGCTAATGGGAAGTTTCCTATTTTATTCCCTTTCTTCTGATCTTTCTTCTTTTGTTTATCTGGTCACAATAAAAATAAAATAAAAAAAAAAGTGAAGAAACTGCATTTTGCACTTTTTTATAACCATTGCTGAAAATCTGTCACAGCTACCAAGGAAAGCTAAAGAAAACCAGAAACAGAAAGACTATTATTTATAGCTAGCAAGATACACTATGGCACCATATGGTAGAATTTATCAAATTCTTTCCTTTCTCATGCAGGGTGAAGAGGGGCCGTAGACAGTTCCCTCTTGCAGTCCTTGCTTTGCTAGCCACTCATTCATTTACGCCAGGGGCTAAATCCTGCTTGACCCAGTGTTTTTACACCCGTAAACCTACTTATGAGGGCATGGCCAGCAGGGTTTGGCCCTCTGTGTTTATTTCTTCTTCCTGCAGATGCAGTTTTGCTAGGAATGCTGTTTGCATTTCAATCAACTAAAACAAGAGGACGGATAAATTAATGCCTGACTTAGCTCTTCACATCTGATACTGAAATGTAACAGTAGTCTTCCGAGGGTTTAAGTTTGCAGGGTGACACTTACCAGGTGTAAGGTGCTGTAAGGTTAAGAAGCATCAAACCTATAATAAGAGTCTGACTTCCTCTTCATTTTGTCTCCTTTTGTGTTACATACTAGGGCAAGGAAGGTCTGCCAATCACTATCATTTCTTTTTCTTGTTCTGTAAAGACTGGGTCGTCACAGCAACAGGCCTGTGACAGGCTGGTATCCATTTAGAGCTCCAGGGGGGTCCTAATAGGATTGAACCAAAAGATCAAGTGAATAGCTTCCTATTTTAGATTTGTAATAACTCTGAACTGCTTGCATATACATGGACCTTACAGTGTTATGAGGAGACTTTTTACCAGAGAAAAGATCTGTCTGTTTCTAAGAGCCCTGTACTTTCGAAAGGATGCCCCTTAGCCTATTCCATCCTTGGAAAAAAGAAAAAAAAAAAAACCCCAAACAAAAATTAAGCCCACTTCCCTTTCTCCTGCACACAAAATTGGAAGGTGTCATTTCCTTTCATTAATTCATTTTACCAGATCAAAGTAAATAGTCTGTTTATGGAGAACAAAGACGACCCTTTTTGGTATTCTGCTGAAGTCGCTATCAGATTCAGAAGTTTACTCATCTTTCTGAAATCTGGCAAGGCTGCATGCTGCCAAGATTACAGCCAAACGGCTCATGCAAAATGGGCAAGTAAATTCCATGCAAAACAAATTCTAACAGAGGAAGAATTAGGAGGGGGCATTTTGTTGATTTGGGAGACTCTCGGGATACTAGGGCTCTCATTTAGCTTGCAGGGGGGGCTTTGGTAAAGCCACAACGCTCAGCACGCAGGGGAAGAACCTCTGGGGGAGAGAGGACCTGTATTTTGTTAAAGTTATTTTCACTGATTATGGAATCCATTAGGAAATAAATGTTTCTTCATACATTTCATTCCCAGACAGATTCTTATATCTATTGTTCATTAAGAACAGCACTTTATGTGGAACTTCTTGTAGGGCAAGATTCCAGGAGTAAACACGTCCAGATCCAGCTCCAGGAATTACAAAACATATTTTCTAAAAGGGCTAAATTCTGGTAGCTGGTTTGTTTTCCTAAAGCAGGGCTTCTGAAGTGTCTCATTCAGAGAGAGATAATAGGTGGGGCTGTCCTGTGAACTGCATTTTTGAAAGGTTTTGGGCTTGGGTTTCCCTAATGCTGTCTTGCCAGGCCGATCTGCTCCAGAGGCGCGTGCTTTGGTATCTCAACCTTGATAATTCTATATCAATTTATGATACCTGAAGCCTTCTCCTGGAGAGGCGGTCTTTTGGGTACTATCCTTGTGCTCATTTTTTGGCTACTTAAATGATAATTTCTAGACTATCTCTGAATCTCTCAGCAATCAGAATGTTTAGTCTTTGCCTTCTCCACGCTAGCAAATATTTTGTTTTTAGCCACAGCATGTCTTCATCATCTTCAACCCAATACTACACTCTCAGGAGGATCTTCCACAACTTATGTTCAAATAACCTGCAGTTTCTATACTAAAAGTGCAAAATTCACACATGTCAAGAAATACTCACAAGGACTGTGTCTGGATAAGTAAATTCTTGTATTTCCCATGTAGGACCTTGGCACATACATACTTTCCTGGCACTTTTATCAGTACAAATTTTGAAAAGGATTTTGCATAGATTAGGGACCCAAAGGCACTCAGTTAATTAGAATTAGGGGCATCCCTCTGTGAGAAAGGATTAGGCAGGTAAAATGCTAGGACCGTGATCCATCAACCCATAGGGACAATGGCGAAACTGCAGTTCATTGGTTTGGACCCTGTGTGCAGAGTTGAGATACATGACAATGAGCACCAAGATGAAGGGAGTGCTGGGGGAGGAACCATATAGCAAAACCCAGGCACCTCTGGAATGGGCTTTGAATGGATCTTCCTAGGCACATTTGACCTAACCCCAAATTTCTCAAACTTCCCTTTTGCATGCAGCCAAATCAAAAGGTAAACATGCCAATTTGATTTTTATAAAGGTCTTTATAAGGGTTTCTGTTAGTTTTTTACTCTGATTTCCTAGTGAATACAGTGTAACATGGTCTGCAAAATTGGAACAGATTTTGAAGTTATATGCATATTTTACTATGGATTTTAGTTTTCTTTTGATGGAGGCTTTTTGGCACACTTTCTATAATTCAAAAAAGAGAATATTTGTTCTTTGCTATAGCTTTCCTTTGAAAAACCTGTGTCATGAAGATATTCATTCTGGCAAAGAAAGTTCTTAAAGGATCTTCTTAACAGAATACAAAGAACATCCTCATTTAACTGTAAGGTCTGGTGTTTTGATTAAATTATCTTAGAGGCTTTGAATGTTGTCTTCCAGTTGTGAAGGAGGCAGAAAGTCTTTATGACAAAGAAGATAAAAATCAATAAAATCCCACGCTTTGTTGTTAATCATGTTGAAACTCCACTGTAGTTTTAAACCTTAAAATCTGAAATTTGCATACACAAGGAAAAGGAAAAAGGTCAAGCAAATTCTTTAATAGTTTCTAATAGTCTAGCAGCTTGATGTTGGTGTCACTGTCAAGTCCCTGAAGAGGCAGGTTTGGTTTTCTGGTTTCATTTATCCCAGGTTAGGTTTCCATCCATGTCTGAAGCACTATCCTGTCACAGCAACATCCTCCCCATAAAAATAACTAATTATTCCTCTTTTTTTCTCTTGTTTTGCTCCTTTTTAAATTTAGATCTCACTTCTTCTGCGCTACTTTGCAGTCATTTTGGATCTGCTTACTTCCTGGCTGCTGCAGATGGTGAGGCCATAGTCACTGCTGTAAGGACACTTGATAAATTACAGTTTTGACTTAAAAAAGCATCTCTAAACCTAATACGTTGATTTGGGATTCTTTTTTTCCCCTTACTTTCAGGCCTCGGGAAAGAGCTGTAAGTCTAACATGATGAAACCCCTTTTCTTTAAAGGATTATTCAGTCCATTTCCATGGAGAAGCGAGCTGGCAGTGCTGAGGTCTGACCGAGCATGCAAGTGCAGCCAGAACGTGGCTGTATGCTGGGGCACGTGTTTTTCAATCTTCACCTACAGAAGAAACAACTTTACTGGGCTTTTAAGATATGTTTCAGTGTATGAGTTAGGTAGTGCTTTGAATATATGTTTGTAGATGAAGAATTTATTCAGAGTAAAATGTGAGTGTCAAACTGTGCTGAGACTTGTGGCTATTTCTACCACTTGTAGGACTGAACTTTTCACAACTGTTTTCTAAGTCAGGCCCTTCAGCAGTTTCATGTCTCTGATTAAATGTTTTAGAAAGGATCCTGAATAAACACAGTGTGATAAAGGTGTCTCTTCTCACCTTACCTTCTGACTGTCTCCTGACTCCTGTTAGACAAAGACCCTTTCCAGGAAGAAAACAAGTGTTTTATTTAACCATGATATCTGATGCATGTTCTCTTTTGTCCTGATCTAGACTAAGCTGTCCAGGTCAGGAGTGGTCACCTTTGCTATTATTCTGTAACCTGTCCACAGGAGAGAATTACTTTTTGTTTTATGTTGTACAGCACCTGGCTCCTGGCATGGTGCTAGTACAAATAATAATAATGTACAGTACCTGGCACAGCAACACCTTATGCTCTCCATATGTGGCACTGCCATAAATGCGATAGTGCAATACCTCCAGTCAACACAGAGAATTACCTCTTACTGAAACTAAATGGATGTGGGTGCTCTTGATGATAAATCTGCCCACCCTGGTCTATGCTTTTCTTTATGCAATTAGCTGGAGTGAGGGATGGGATTTTTTTCTGACGAACTACCCGCTTTTCAGCTGAGTGCACAAGAAGATCCTTCCCAAGGGTTTGTCGGATCATGACATGGCAGAGCTGTGTTATCGCCCTGCGTGATGGATCCCTGGGGCTTCCTTGACCCTGGGTCTGGCTGTGGCACTTTATGTCAGCCCGGCTTAGAGCAGAGACTCCACACTCACCACACGCTTCCACTTTCCCCCTCATGAAGGCCCGCTTTCTGTCCTGTGATACCTCTTCTTCTGCAGGGTTTGAACACGAAAGCAGGCAGGCTGAGGTGGAAATTCAAGAGGTGGCTGCAGAGGGAAGCTCTAAAATAGTGGAATCTCTTTGTGAAAGGGATAAAGATGACTAGATTGTCAGCATGCAAGGAAAAGGGCACTTAAAAATTAGAATATGCAATTCTTCAGTATGGATTGCCCACAGCTTGGCCTGTTCTGGGTACCAGTATGACCGGTGTGCGGGGACACCAGCGCTGCTATGGCCCTTGGCCCTCACAGCCCTGGCAGGCCCTCACCCCTCTCCCCGTGGCCTCCTGCAGCCTGTGGCCCAGGACCCCACTGCAGCCCAGCCTGTGCCCTCCTCCTGCCCCAGTGAGGCTGGGGATGCCAATCTGCAGCACCACTGGTGTCCTGGCCTGGCCTCCGCCCTCCTTCACCACCATGAACCCTCCTGAGGGCCTGGACTTGGGCTGACCCCAGCCGCCATCCTGGGGGCCTGCCCTGCTCCCTCCCTCAGTACAGTGGGGCTGTGCCCAACGGGGCCCCTTGGCTCCCAGCTCCCCTCTTGTGTGAGGTGAGCTGCTGGATGGGGACATTCGTCCAAAAATAAGTGCTGAAGGAAGAGGAATCATGGGGACATCAATTTCTGAGGCATTTCATGTACATTGGCCTGGTTCATGCACCGAGAGACCACTTGCCTCAACAGCAGGTACCAGCTCCCTTTCACTTTGCACCGCTATCTGTTCTCTCTTCTTCACACACTCAATTTATACCATATTGATGACTCTCCCAAGTATGGTATTATTTAGATTATTTATATTTATATTATACCAGTGTGGCAGAGATGAATGAGCCCATAATTCTGGTGAAACTGCATTTTCCCAATAGAGTCCTATCACAGTTTTTGGACTCACTCTCTGCTTTTCCTTGTATGCCCAAAGTATTTCAGGTCCATTAAACTGGTGTGGAATATTGAAATATGGTTGGTTTTTTTTGCTTTGTATAACTACAGACCATGGGTCTGTCAGACTTCTGAAGCAGTTACAGTTAAGAAAGGTCTAGCGCTTTCAGAGGGAGAAGGGAAGAGCAGGGAAGAGGAAGGCTGGATCTTGCACACCTTTTTATTTTTCTCTCAGCTAGTTTTATACTAAGTTTCACCAGAGAAAGTCAGTCTGTGGCATGAGAGGCTGTGAATTTTACATCAATTCTCAGCATCCATTTCCAAAGGTATTTTCTTTCAGAGAGCCTCAAAAAAAACCCTAAAAGCAACAATACCAGGCCCTAAAAGTGTGCATTCAGAGCATTACTGTGGAAAAGCATGTCTGCTGAAAATCTTTGGCTTGGCTTACTGCACACCAAATTTCCCACATAGACAAGCCCTCTGTCTGAGAGAAAGAGGACAATTGGGGCATAAATCTTTTAAATGAGTAAAATGATAGCTGTCTTGGCAATGGCGGATCTGATAAAGTGTATTCCACCTGTTGTGGAAAGGCAGCATATGGCCACAGTAATCTGCAGTTCAATCAGAAATGCAAGGATTTAAGTCCTACCCTGGAAAAATTTCTCATCACTGCCTCTCCTCAGTCCTGTCTACACATGAGTCTGTTCACGTGGCATGAGGCAAAGAAAGAGCACGTTGTTGGGTGTGTGTACTGGGTACGAGGAGTGATGGGCTTGGCTGAACTTTACAGAAATTTCCTGCCAGATCTTCTGTGCTGTGGGGAAACCTGTGCATGGTTTTCCATCTACAGCCCACCTCCTAGATCACGGGCATCTCCAAATGGGCACGCAAAAGCTTTCCTCTCTAGAACCCACAACACTTATAACATTTTTAATTTCTGTTAATTGCCTGAAATTGTAATTTTCCATATTGCTAAGCCCAAGAACAGATGTAAGAGTTAAGTACAGGGAATATCTGTAAATGCCTCCTCTAGCCTTCCTCCTCCTGGGAGGAAGAGAGTCTTGTACTGAGAAGGGTTCTGCAGGAATGCTCCACTCTATTTTATTCATGTACTTACAAACTTTTTCCATTTTGTCTTTGTGTAATTTTCCTTTCGATTAGACTGAGTGTACTGAGCAATCCACAAGTTAGTGTGAGACTGGAGCATTTGTATAGGCGAGCAGGGAATTTCTCTTTTCATAAGCATATTGAAAGGGTCTACCTAAGCTTCCATGTAAACCAGACATAGGCTGTGATTAACTTCTGCTGAGCAAGATTGAATGTCCTGCTGAGAATCTGAAAAGGTAATTTTAATGGAGTAAGGAAAATCTCTCTGAAATCAATACAGGAAAGAGAGGCTGACAGTTTTATTATTCATTATCTTCTAGTTAAGGAGCTGTTTAAGAGTATTCCACATACTTCCTAAAATTTGGGGAGCTGTTGATAAAGTTTATGCTTGATGTTTATGTTCAGTGAACCTTAAGATAGATTCATATTAATGTTTCTCAAAAGAGAGATGAGCTTCGGCACAGAGCTATGTGCGGGACAAGGCTGTGTATGCTCACACTTAACCCAGGCCCCAGGTGCAGACACTTCACAGCGCAAAGCTTGAACTCCTCTGCGTCTCATTGTGCTTTCTCTTGGGACTGCTGTAAAGCTTAATTCACTGACTTTAGAGAGGTCTTGAATAGTCTGTACGTAAATCTGTAAATCTACTGCTTTTAATTCAGGGCTTCATAAAGGTACTAGGAATCAGTGCTGAAAGACTGCGCCTTTACTGGAGAAAACCATGGCAGCTCCAGCACATCTGTGGCATGTAGATGCTTGAAGGCATGGCTTCTATGCCACTTTCCTTTCTCTTGCAAAGAAGAAATCATCTCTTAACAGAAGTGGTGGTAGTGGTGGTACTCCAGTGCCATCTTCCCTCTGCTGAAATGGGAGAAGCTGCCTTTCTCCCAAGTTGCTCCTCGCCCACTGACACAGTAGGTGCATATGTACGTTATAAAGCCCAGAGCCTGGGGGGTCTGCATAGTTGAACGAGGAGGGCCCCTAGTTCTCTCTGCTCCCTGTTTGGGTGCAGGGTCTCAGTGCCAGTCTAGATGGGTTCATTTATTTACTTGCTGCAATACCCGAGAGCACAGGGACCTACAGTACTTCTGTGTGAAGAGAAATATTCCAAAAAGAAATGGGTCTTATGGGAGTGGGCAAATCCATACACCTCCCTAAATTAAATAAAACAAACAACAACATCGATAAAGGCCAGTTTTGGCTGCAGTTTAAAGCCAGCTGGAGCCATTCTCCATGAAATCAACTTCTGCGTTTTTAAACAGTATTAGGCCAGAGACAATCTTCTGTCATTACTACTTAATCTTAACCCTTCAAAGGTCATTCAGTGGTACCACTAGTTTTCGGCATGCCATTAAAAATGGAGAAAAAATGTTCTTATATGGTGATAGTGTAATGAAACACAACCTTCCACTGGCCAGTGGGACTCTCAAGGCAGAGATATGTGGGGGTTTTATAGTGTTTGTGAAGGATACTTTATGTTCTGTAACATATGGTATTGTTGTTACTCTTTTGATTTGTAGTTTTGGGCAGACACATTCTCATAACCTTTGTACGCCTTCGGCTTTGGAGGTCCTAAAGCTGCTATTGTTCAGTCAGTTTCCAAGCTCAAGAAGAATGTTTTCTTCATAAAGAACATGTTAAATATTACCAGAATTTCAGCATCAGTTTTATATTTCAGGCATATGATTTGGCATGTTCTATAGATGACGAAACATAGCTTTTAAGTTATGATTTAATTTAGATTTTTTAAATTAAAAAACCAGCTGTTTCTCTACATATGAAATGTGAGTCCACTGTAACTTTACTTACATAAGCGTCATTTTCAAGGTATAATATATTGTATAACCCAAGAGCAGAATAAGGGCTGGATTCAGTATAAGATCTGTCTAGCTGCTTCCTACCAGTGAGTGAGTGCAAGGCTCGGGTAAGCTTGACAAATCATTGTCAGTGGCTTGAATAAAGTTTATTTCTCTCTCTTTTCAGTGTTCATTCTTTCACCAGACATACCTGCCTTCTTAGCTGAGTTGAGTCTGAGCATTGGTAATTTGATTTATGGGAATTATGGTGGTGGAACAAGTTTCAGTAATGGGTAAACTGTAAGACTGCAAAGGGGAAGGCACGTATGCCAGACAACACCTATGCTGGGTGAAAGGCTCCTATGCAGAGAGAGAGTGCAAGATAATGTATCATTTAAGGTTTATTAAGAATGTAAGGAGTCAGTGTGTGTGTTGTGAAGGGGGTAAAATTCCCCTTGTGTTTAGTTGTGTTGCTGATAACATGGCAAACCACACACAACATAGGCTGAAGGATGCTATGGAGATCTTTACCAGTGTCTTAATTTTTAAAGTCTTTCTGCCTTTGCGCAGTATTTGGCGTTAGAGTTTTTCCTAAGATTTTTTGGGGGTTTTCCCCTTTTTTATTTGTGCTTTCATGAACTTCTAAAAAACAATGAATGCGTTTATCTGGATAATATTCAGAGAAGAATACAGTCAGGTTATCCCAATGTGTGCTAATAGCTATGTGTTGTGGACAGTACAGTGACTTTGTAGGCATGAGAAGTCACTCTTCTGGGAGTGTGACAAAAGGAAGTAATTTAGGACTGTTTTTCCATACTAGACAAAACAGCTGTAACTCTGATAATAAACAACCAATAAACATTGTTCTTCTCATTCAACATTTTTTTTGCTTACTGCTGTGTAGTCAAGAGCAGTTGTGGTGCAGGCAGGAACCAGCGCTTCAGGATTTCTGAATGGTGGGGGAAAGCAGGTCCATTTTTCATGCACCTATCCTATCTACTCTCAGATTTTCACTCCTGTCTCTTCTTGGGGCATCCTATGAAGCAGTGCTAAAATGAATGTCCTTAACATTTCCTGCACTTCATTCCAGGTATTGCACATCATTTATATGCAGTCTCACAATGCTATATATTTTTTAAGATATTGTGGGCAGCTGAAATATGTGGAACTACTTATACGAGGACAAAACTTTAGTTTCAACCTTAATGCTGTGTAATTTTTTTTAAATCAAATTCTTTCCATGTGCACCAGTCCTTAGACTAGAGCTTCATGCGCTTTTCCAGCCTCAGGTAGATAATGGCCATTATTGCTATGCCAGTATGAACTGTGATGGTAATTCATCCTTCCCTGCATAGTACAGTATCAAGGGGAGGCCTGTGGTAATCAGAGCTGGGAAAATAGCCCCTCCCCATCTCCACCTCCTATTAAGTCACCAAACCAAAATATTGAAGGGATCATGATCCTCAATGACTTCTTGCAATCCTTTTAAAAATTTTCTTTCATGGAATTGCTTAGAATTGTTTTTGAGTTCAACAGCTTTAACATAAAATAAACAATTTCTTTTTTTTTGTTTGTTTTATCCTTAAAATGTCTTTAAAATGTTTATTTAAAGAAGTAGCTAATTTCATGAGATAAGGCAATAATTTGACATCAGCCATTAAAACGTTTCATTTAGTAAATGAAAAAAAATGTTTAGACATTATTTGTCCATTCCACTTTGTTATTTTCAAATTATTTTCTGAATTTGACCTGCATTTTCAAATATTTCTACGTATTGTCACAGCATGACATTTCCTGATGAGTATATTATTTGTCAGAGAAATTTTACCCCTCTGTATTGGAAATACCTTGTGTGACTGTAAAACATTGGCAGAAAGTGGATTTTGAAAGAAGAGCCCGATTAATACTTCATGTAAGGAATCTCCACCAAGAAATTCTGCTAAGAAAAGCGGAGTTGTTAATGCAAAGTCTTTCACTGGGAAAAGTTCGGGATAGAATGAATGTGATAAATCAGTGATTTAAATCAAAACTAGAAGTCCATAAATTCCTTTTTCAGCAGTAGGTTAAACTGTCAGGTTTAACAAAAGCTTACAACGCTCGCCTGCTCTCTGGTTCTGATTCTGCAAGTGCTATTGCTACCAGGTGTCATGCTCACTTCTGAGACCTGCCACACCGAGGAAACAGGCCTATTTGGGACTATCTGGGACCTTATTTCGGTGGGGCAATGCGTCAAATGTTATTCATATGTAGGTTTCCTGTGCTGCTGTGCAAGCCCTTTGATAATAAATACTAAGCCTGACAGATTCTCCGTGATCATGTGCAACAGACTCACTAAAATAAGAGTCTCATTCCACAACTATCATTCAGATGTGTTTTTTTCTGAATGATCTGACAAAAATGTCACATAATTATAAATCTATAAATCTATATATTTTATATAACGTATATATATATTTCTCAGTATTTTATTTGGTTTTGATATAAAACCAGCTCACTGAGATGTACAGTGGTGAAATACATTTTTTTATTGTCAGGGGAATTGTTTGAATTGTTTTATTTCTTCAAACAATTTTTCAGTATCACTTTTAACACACCAGCTGCTGCTGTGGTGTCCTTGTTAGAAGTCTCTCAGCGTATCCTATACAAATCCTTCTTTTCAGGTTTTATAGTTCAGTCATCAAGTTAACTTTGGGCCATAAGTGTTTCTTAGGGCAGAAGCAGCCCTGCGGAAAGCATGCTGACAAACCAGCTGCTCCTTAAAAAAGACAAGGAAGATGATAGGAATTGCAGGGGACTTGTGGACTTCCTCAAACTGTGTTTGCGTGAGGTTTAGAAGGACTTAAAATGGACTGTTGCTGAGAAATCAGAGGTTGGAGCAGACTAGCACAGTTCATAATTCTTCTGAGTCCATTTTTGTGGACTGTTTCCACTGCACCTCCCTGGCAGCCATTCTGCGTGATGCTGCTTGCACCCTGTGTTTAAAATTATTCACTCTTAAGCTGTATCTGTTATTCTTCCTGATTGCGGCAACTATAGAGCGTGGTGTATGTATTGAAACTCTACCATCAAGGGTAAGCAAGAGCTATAACTGAAATAACATTAGCAGCAGAACTGGAAGCTGGACTAAGTTTTATGGGCTTCTCAGTCCCTTGAAAAGGAATGTTAAGTTAATTTTAAGTGTTGCAAATGCCTTCTGTGGGGCATCTGCTCAGCAGAAATTTCCTCTGCACTTCTCAAAGTCTGGTTTAGACAGGTTAATAAATCTCTGCCTCTCTTCGGCTGCAGAGGGTTGGCATTTTATAGCTGGAGAAGGTGAAGAAGAGAAAGTTACATCTTGTATGGAAAGATAATTCTAGGGCAACACCAAAGGAGTACACAGACTTCTTCACTCTTCGTGCTCGCTGCTAAGTAGCTAAGCGTGTTGTTTTAATAGAAAACAAAGGCTCAGGGTGCGGAAAGTCTGAGAATCGAGAAGGCTGAATGGACAGAAAGGAAACAGATTTGTTTGAGAGGAGACTGGGGAGATGTAAGGAAATCTGTATGCGTGCATGTGATTTGTGGTTGTCACTGAAGCTACAGAGTGGCCTAAATCAGATCCTGGAAACTGTAATTTATTCTATGCTACTGATAAGTGAATTAAAATAATATTGATTCAAGATATTTTCTTGTTTTAATTGTTTTTGTGTACACCCAGTTTGAAATGCTCAACAAAGCTATAAAAATGTCCTATCAAGTTTCTATACTTCTAAATTGTGATTAATTTGATTTAAAAAAGACAAAGTCTGAAAAGAATGGGAACATTCATGACCCAGTAATTTAGTGTAATACATAAAATTACTGGCAAAATAATAAAGTTATGTGTTTAAAAATGTAAAGAATAAGTTCCAGTGATGCCATAAATTCCAGGAAAATATTTTAGGAACTACAACATAGAAATTTATTATGACTTGGCTGGAATAATGACTTCTACTTTGCCAACAAAACACTTTATAGCTTTAAATCTATGGATGAGTATCAAAGCTGGTTTTATCAGAGGAGCTTCTTTTAGGTTTATATGTTGTTTCCTAAATTTAAAATACTAAAATATCAGGTAAAATCAGGTCAATTATTAATTATTTTATCATTAAAATGTAATAATTTAAATTAAAAATGAGCCATTTTATGTTGTGCATGATGCTTGCGAGGTGCGCAGGCTCAGTGATACAGTTCTCTTTTCCCCCCATGGCATGGCGTCAGGAGGGCTGTTAGCAGTGGTGGTTGGTTCTCCATGCAAAGCTGACAGAGACTGGTAGGGGTTTGTTTGACAGTCACCCTCTTGTCTGATAGTTTGGAGGCTCGCAAGTCAGCCTCTAATGAAAAGCACGCTTCTCTGAGCAATACAGCTACGCATGCAAAATTAGTGCTATCACCGATTTCTGGCTCTCAGAGGGAGGTTCTATTACGTTGTCTTCTGGGTCCATTTTCCACTTGGCTCCCTTTCTCCATATGCCGTGCAGAGATGCTCTCCTTAACCCCTTCTTCTCAGCAGGGCAAAGACAAGGTCATGGAAGGTCTGACTGGTTTTATTGGTCTCTGTGTAATGCTGCAAGTCCTTTTCCTTCTAACTCGGCTTGGTTTTTTTTTTTACTGGCAGGTGGAACTGTGGTGCCTGGGATCTATTAATATGGCTAAGTTTTGACTCTGGTGAAACTTTAATTCAGCTGAGCCATGGCCAGAGATAGTAATGTTCAAAGGCAGAGTACTGCACTGCTGAGATCTTCACACTAATCATTTCTATAGTCCTCTATGTGAAAGTGGGTGGAGGTTTATGTGACTGCCAGGTTAATAAAAACTTGATGTTCCTGCCCTAAGGATTTTACTGTCCAAAGTTCAGTTGCACATTATGACCCAATTCAAGGACTTTTGAAGTCAATTAAAATACTTCCATTCGTGTCAGAACTGCTGAAAAACATTTGAGCTGTGTATTGCAGAGCCATGACTGAGAGTATGCCAGGGAGAGGCAGAGCTGTCATTGTCCCCATTCATCCTTCAAACACATGACTCTTGAATACACCCTGATTAGTCAGACTTACAGACGGTTCCAGAGACTTTGTGGCTCATCCTCTTCCTGGTTGAAGCCTGGTCTTCTGCATGAATTTGTAAAGCTGTTCAGTGCAAAGAGAAAATATTTCATGTCTGTCATGGGTCTGCCAAACCCTGCTTCTCTCTGCCCTATTTGTGGTGACATGGAAAGATATAGACTGTATCATGTTAAGGCTCTTGCAGCTCATGAAATCTGGAGGGCTCTGACCATTGCTTCCTTCACAAAGAAATCATGACAAAATA
>KZ506677.1:13132-30933 GCA_002844005.1 Limosa lapponica baueri
ATTTTAATTGTATACATGTGGTCAGGTGAACTTGGACCTTGTGGTCTAAAACTGAAAACTTTGAAATAATGTGGTCTGACCTGCTGTACGCAACAGATTGTTAAAGTTCACCCCATTACCCCTGTCCTGGGTCACATCGAGCTTGGCCAAAGCATAAATTTAATTCATCTACTCATGTTTTCCAGAAAAGTAGCTGTTGCTGGTCTGAAGATCTTGTGCACAGTCTGCACTGCTTATTTCTAGAGCTGTACTTACGTCTGTATCTGCTAAACCGTGTTTTGTTTGACTGGGGTGAGGTTACTGAATGATCCAAACCACTCAGTATTGAGGGTCTGTCTTCATTTATTATTTAGCCACCTGAAAAGCCTTGTGTAATCTGAAAATTTTATGAGCAGCAATTTTTATACCTGTTTGCAGAACAATGATCAAAGCACTGAATGACATGACACATTATACCAATCCTTGTAGGAGCCCAGTGGATGCACCATATTCAAAACTAATTTCCTGTTGACATTCCTATTTCTGAGATCTGTTAGTTAATCATTTCTTAATCCATTTAACATATGTGCTATTGAGACTGTGCAGTGCTCATGGTTGAAGGAGCATGGCGGCACAGTCAGTTGACCTTACAAAAGCCTATATACCTCGTATGTCTCAAAAGATACTATTATAGATCAAATGTGTTGTTTCAAAAGAGAATCAGGTTAATTTGAACTTACTGAATGACCCCAATTACACCTTATTTCTAAACTCTTTACTTATTTAATCGCTTTTCTGCATTCCTTTAATTTTGCCATGAATTGAAATCATATCAGTCTTAGCTATCTGGTTAGCTATCTGCATCATCTCACTTTTCTGCCTTGAAAACTTGCACATCAGTTTTGATCTTACCTCTGGAATTCTCCTGAGCTTCTACAGTTATTAAAAGTAGGTATCATCTCACCAAAAGCTCTTTCAGGTAGTTCTTAGGTGCAAATTACCAAAATCTGTTGAATTATTGAATTCAATTTATAATTAATTATATAAATAATTATATATTATTGAATTAAAATTGTTCGTTCCACATAGATTGCCTGAACATGTTTCTTGAAGGCAGTTAGGCTGGAAGTCAGACTTCCTACAGACCACCGAGCCCTAGTTCAAGAAGAACCTCTTTATATGGACTTCTTGCAAACCTTGGCTGAAATACATGATTAAACATGAACTGCTGTTAACAATACGCAGCACTTCTTATCCTGAAGAAAGTTGATGCAAGTTCAATATATTTGAGGAACGAATGACGATGAGATTTTACCACCTGAAAAAAAACCTGAACACAAAGACCACGTAGCTGACCTGCACAAATCCATACGTTGACCATCCTTCTCCCCTTATCCATATCCCTCAGGCACTGAACATTGAAATCCTTTTATAGGCCAAATAATAGAAGGGAAAATCCTGACCTCCTTGTTAACAATTCAAACCCACAGAAGCCATTGGGATTGGACCAGTCCAGCTAACTGCTGCTTTTAGCCCAATGGTGATGCTTTGCTGCTTATGCAAAATCTCATCAATGATATTTTGGATGACCAAAACCAAATGTGACTGATTTAAGAGAAGGATAGTGTTGTGGTCAAGGCACTGGAGTTGGGCATAGGACACATAAACTCAGTTTATGGTCATCTCATTGTCTTCCTGTTTGACCATGGGTAAGTAGCACTGTAGGGGTAATACAGTAATGGACGGTACACAGGGGTTTTGGCTAGCTCTGGATCGTATTTTAGTTGAGACAATGAGTATACAAATGAGCTAATTTTCATTCCACAAACATAAAAGAGCTGAAAGAGTCTTTCTTTCTACAGTAAAGGAGTTACTCAAAGGATAAAGAGGTTAAAGAGATAAAGGATAAAAAACAATAGAGCACAAGCTGTGATGTCTTTTCAGTACATGATATCTGAGTAATAAATAGTTGATGAACATTTAGTCATTCATAGAACATCGTTCTTACAAAGATTTTTTTTTTCACATTTTACCTTAATATTCATAGAAAATTACTATCTTAAAGGAACAAAATGATTTTGCTACAAGGTCCATTCTGTTGAGACAGAATACAGCCATATAATTGCTTTTCTATTAAGCAGCAATACTTTATTATTGACAGGGAAATAAGGCTTTGTGCAATCAAACAACCTGTAACAAATAAACTGAGTTAGACAGATTTGTCTAAAATTGTCTTGGACTCTCACCCCCCTTTCCACCACAGTAATCTGATCCTGCAAACTTTCACAGTGAGTTTTTGGCAGTTGTTCCCCTAAGGTCCATGACTCTTCCGATAAAATCCTAGACACTGATCGGAAAAAACCTTCAAAGCTAGAGAGAGAGAGCACATTATTACAGTGGTTGACATAATAACATCTGGAGGAAGACATTACCACTCAAAAATTGACCATGGCGGTGTGGTGAGCACTGTGGCTTCTCCTAACTTTAAAGCTCAACATGGTAGTTACCAGATGACAATACCCACTTCCTTAGGCCTTACTGAATTTACTTACTGTGCTTCTTGAAAATTGTCTTCTCCACCACACGACTGACCAAAAAGAAAACCTCTACAGAAAAAAAGTCATTAGCATCTGTACTATGGAGTCAAATGTGCCTGTGTTTATTTCAGGCTTTGATGTGTGTGAACAAATGCTGACTCCAGATTTTGTAAATTTAGTATAACGTGTCCCTAAATATTTTTTATGCAGTTTTTGAACACGGTGAGAACATTAAATCTGTTACCAGATATTCAGAAGGTCAAAGAAAAGCATACCTCTGCTTATTCCAGTCTACTTATTTAGGAGTTTTTATCTATTTGTCTGTCTGTCTTGCTGTTCTTCAGTCTGTCCATCCAGGGAATCATTAAATGCCCACAAGCATAATTTGATACCACATATTTTTCTGCTGTGTGCTGAGCAGCTGTATTTGAGACTGTCTCGGGGAGAAGGGTGGTATTAGGTAAAATGTCAGAAGTAGGAAAAAGACTGGGAAAAGTCAGAGGGGAAGGGGAAGAAGGAATCGGCCCTGGTTTTGTGCCCATTGCAGCCTGGATGGCTCCCAGCATTTCTGTTGCTCATTATTCCTTTGAAGTCAGTAAATGTCTGTGAAAATTACTGGTGAAGTTTTCTCACCTTTACCTAGAGCGGGTAGAAGATGACAGTTTACTCCCACTGCTGCTTTGTCCTTTAGCTTTAATAGTGGTCGGTCCATAGTCTGCATCAATAAAGTCCAGTCCTTCCCCTGAGGCAGGTGGATGTCAGCATGATGGCACCCGATGAACCACGGAGAGGGAAGGGAGAGTGGAGTTTTTTTGAGCCCTAGGATAGTACATTTAAAGATAAATAAATAAAAGATCCAACCAACCTGAAAGAACATTTTATAGCTGTAGAATCAAGCATTTAAAAGCTGATAAATGCCAGAATTAAGGATGTCAATCAACTTCAAAACATTGCCTTTTGGCATTGTAAATTATGATACAGTCTTTAGTTATCTCATCACATAAGTTTTTTTTCCTCAAGGCTCCTGTCTCTATTAATGCATATGTAACAATGAGGAGAAGAAAAAAGAAATGGAAGAGTTGGCTATTAAGTTTGCATCAAATGAAGCAGAGCTGAGTGAAAAAATGAAGCTGCAAAAAAAGGTACTAATATCTGCAAAAGGGGAGTTAAACCACTAATTCTGAGACCATAAATTTTTAACAATTATTGTAGTGCCTTCTTCATCTCGGTATCGGGGGAAGTGTTGACTCAGATTATAACCAGTCATCTAAGCAGTCATCACTTTGACAAAGTGGTTCCTCCGAGGCATTGCAAATTCCAACTGGTTATGAAACCATAGATTCAACCTTCACACACATACAAATTTAGAAAATTTATAGAGAGGTGTAGTGGAGTTGCTATTGCACCTTTACTGTTTTGACTGAAACAATATTGATAAATGATTAAATATTTCAAAGATTTTGCCCAGCAAAATGAACAGTCTTTCTAGTTTCTGTAATCTCATTCATCCCTCTCTTGCAAATTATGAAAATGCAATTAAATCGCAAAGCTGTGTGCTTACATGTACAAGTCACATACGTATGCAGTCTTCCTGATCTGTGACAAGGAAACGACATTCATGGTAGAGCCAATGGTCTTTGTCCAATCTTTACAGAAGGAAATTCAAATCAAAGATCACCTCAGCAGACGGCCTACAGCATCCCTTCAGTCTCTTTGTGTCATCAGTCTCACCATTAGCAGCAAAGAGGTGAAACGTGATTGCATTTA
The DNA here is from genome assembly GCA_002844005.1 of Limosa lapponica baueri. Taxonomy (NCBI): domain Eukaryota; kingdom Metazoa; phylum Chordata; class Aves; order Charadriiformes; family Scolopacidae; genus Limosa; species Limosa lapponica. The sequence goes on from KZ506677.1 coordinate 17,416, forward strand.
CATCTACTCCAAACTGGTCTTAAACCCATTCCACCATTAACAGGTAGCAGAACAAGCCTGAGACTGATAGAAAAATCAACCTCTTTTGGTAGCGGAGCCAGATCAGTCATTGACAACCCATTGCAAAGGTCAGTTTACCCTTTGATCATCACTTGGGTGTGGAGCAGAAAGAGACCTGGGAGGTAGCCCTATGTCTGTACACTGTGCTATTGTAGTTCCTCCTCTTTCTGTATGGATTTGAATTTCAGACACTCAAGTATTATCAGTTACAGACAGCTTGGATAGTCCCACCAGATTCTGGGTCTGAATTTGTAGTTCTGTACAGAAAGGCTCAGGCTGTGTCCTGCAGCAGCCTCCTCAGCTCTGAAACTGCCTGATCAGTTCTCCTCTGTGTCTTCTCTGCTGGGATGGGTGATGCCGGGGTGTCTAAGAAGGCCTGCTGTGTGTGCATGTGACATCTCAGAATTAGAGGAATATAGGTCTGGAAGTCTGGAAAAGACTTCAAGAAGACATTGAAGACAAGGCAGAACATCATCCATGTTGTTCTTGACGCATTTGTCTGTTTTAAAAAACTCTTTGTGATGACAACCTCAAATTCCAAAGCAGTACATCGTCCTAGCTTTAAAAAGTTTGTCTTGTCAAACCTAAATTGTTCTAGTGGAATGTTAAGCTCATTACTTCTTGTTTATCTTCCCTTGAACTATCCAAAGCAGAGTTTTGAGTTCCTCTGTCTCCCAAAGGAAGTTTTAACTTAAGTTATCTATTACGGACTAGGAAGACATGGTTAAAGGAATAGGATTTTCAGTTTGATCTTTGAGTATTTTTTTTTAACCCTGGTCTTCTTGGTTTGAGCCAGCTCTAGAGGACGCTCTGGTATTCTCCAGTTCTGGAGGAGCTGTCCCCACCAGTATCTCAAAGAACAGCCACCCACAGCACAGAGAATTGCTCTTGTGGTGAGGCCACTGTGCTTTAGTCCTTTCCCATTTGCCAGGAGTAATTTCTGAACACCTTCTTTCATGAAGGATCTCAACAGGCAAGTCTTTCTCATACAATGCCCAAAATAAAACGTCCAGACATTGACTACTTCTTGTGGGGAGATATACTTGCCTAGAAAACTGCTGTAGTGAAATTCAAACTGAATATCCAACACCTACCATCCTCTGTCTCAACTACATATAATAATTGTGTTCCTTTCCATATTCACTGAGAAATTTCGAATATGTCCATATGAAATTTGATGCCACCTCACAGATAGTTGTCTGCTATCTCCATTTCTAAAAATGCTTTACTATTGCTTGATGGGTTTTCATTTTTTTCATTTTCCATCTAATAACATTACTGAAAAGTGATGTGAAAAAGATAAATCCGTCAGTTTCCTCTTTCATTCTCAGATTCACACACACACAAACCAGAGGCTGTGCATGAAGTGCAGGAGACAGAAAAAAAAAATCAGAAAAATTCAGGCACATGCTTTTTTACTTCTGCAGTGAATGAAAGCTGAAGGTCCTGAAGTACCAGAGTCCTACAAGACTTACAAAGACAGCATGCTGCCACCAAGAACACACTGTCATTTGTGGCTCCTGACACGTCCTTGACCACAAGAGAGCCTGGAGACAGGAATCCACCACTAAGGCTTTGAAAAAGTTGCAATAGGTTATTGAGCAACAGGATTCATGAAAGTCTCCTTGTTATCCTATTTGTGGTGTCTCTCAGCTTTGCAACCCATAGAAAAATGGCAGTTTTGGACTGCATTTTTACGTAGTATATTGTATATTTTCACACTAGACAGTCTGATGTCTGTGTTAACCCAGACACAAATGAGCTGGGAAAAAATTTATATTACATACATATGCATGTACACACCTCTCTATGCTTCAAGAGATTTAGGTCACAAAGCCAAGCAAGAAATTAAGAAATGCCACAGTTTAGGTAGCCTTTGCAACCTCGGTTTTCTTTCCATGTGCAGAAGGTCCACGGTAACCTCTCAAATGAAACAATCACACCCTGTGTCTTCCAAACAGACTCGGTCTCATCCAGTGCTCAGAATCAGTAGTCTCAGGGGTGAACGAGACCCAGGGTCTGCCCTGTGGTGGCACCATACATCATGTGAGGATGTGGGAAAATGGAGTAGGGGAATACAAGGGGAGAAAAGAATGGTGTTAGAGGCCCCATCTGCTTTCTTGCTGTGATTCCCACTGTTGGTGCTGTGGAGATTTGTGCTTATATTTCCCCTGGTAATTTGGATTACATCTTTTCTTCCAACTGACAGCACATAAAGCTTGCACAGAAAGTTTGGTTTTCAGTTAAAAACTATATAAATTGCCAACTTCAGTAATTGTGAGAAAAGCCTTAACAGACAACCCCAGCAGCAACGACCGGGTCAAACCCCATATTTGAGGGGCTGGCGTTTTCCTTGCCCTGCTTATACCCATCTCCCAGCTGACTGCCAGGTTGCCCATCTCCCTCCCCAGCAGCCGCCCTCATGCTGCTCAACTCCAGCAGGAGGAGCAATGGGAGCACAGGAGAGGCATCCCCCATCTCCCCCAGCGTTACCAGCAACCCTTCCACAGCCAAGAGCAGCAAATTATCTGGAAACTCATATTTGGCTCAAGGCTGGAGGAAACTCCAAAGCTGTTAAACTTGAAAAAAAAAAAAAGTCTCTGTGGAGTGTGTGTGACCTGAGAGTTCCCAAAGGCTCATTTCGTAAGATAATTTCACCAGGTAATTTCACTGGAGAAGGTTTTCGCAGGAAAAGGCATGTCTCTGACATTAGGGTAAGCCCCTTGCTGAATTCCAAATCTCTGCTACAGAGAAGCGGGATAGTAGAATTTTTTAATGAAACACCTATTTGGGTTTTGTTGTGTTTTATACTGTAAAAAAAAAATGGATTTCTTTTTTTTTCTTGGGCTCTGTTTTGGAAACAGGTGAACAGCATTTGTAAAATTTCAGCCCAAATGGTTAAATTCACAAAGTTATGAAGAGCTATAAAAAGAGTGTCATAGTGGGAAGAAGTACAGGCTTCCTTTACTGTAGGCCAGGATATGAAAGTCATGTATAAGTTGTAGGACAGTGTCCTACGAATAATGGTGTAGAGCTAAGGGCTCATACAGTTCTGCAGGTGAGGGTCTGTGCTCGTACCAGCTTCTTCCCATTGCTGTGACAGAGGTATTTGCCACACCAAGCAGTGTTAAAGGAGGGCTAGAGTGTCCTTAATCTTTTCTCCTCCCCACTGGTAAGTGTATTCCTGAGTAGATACTGGCGTACACTTAAAAGAGGACTGGAAGGATTTAGAGATGCAGCACGGGTTAGGTTTTTTGCTATTTATTAGTATCAGTAACAAGGATTTGGGGCAAACTTAGGGAATACAGCTGATGGTGCCTTGGAAGCATTTCCAAGGTTATATGGGAGGTAAGGCAGGGATTTGGATTTCATAGGAGCTTAGAGGCATAGTGAGGACAAGTTAAGCACCCAAGACCTTTTGTGGCTCTTGCCCTTCCTGTCTGATCTCCACTAATCCCCCAACAGCTGTGCGATGAAGGATATTGTTAAAAATGGGACATTTGAACTGCAAACCGCTTCTGACAAAGCCAAAAGAAAGATCTTGAAAAACTCTAGAGAAAGCCAAGCTGTCAGAAAGTAAGAACAAACACTGGTGTAGTCCTCCTGGATTTCCAGTGGTGCGTTTCAAAGATGGAGCAGTGCCATGGAGATGACATGTCCACCCGCAAACTCGGCACCAAGTGCTCCAAGAGATCCGTACATCCGTGATAGAGGGTGATCCAAAGTGCACAGCTCTCACCCTCTAGCAAGTCCACTCCGGTAAACTGCTAATTACCTAGATGGCCACAGAGATTGAGGACATCTGGTCATAAATTACCCCAAGATTCCTGAGGCTGGAAAGGGCTGACGGGGCTGAGGTCGAAGTGCTTCATGCTGCGAGTCTTCTGCTCCACTCCATGGGGAAAACAGCGAGACTGGCTTGGTACAAGCCACTGTGAAATGGCAGGACATTCTTGTGGTTGGGTCCATTATAATTTGCTTTGGAAATATTTTGGACATCTCTCTTCTTCTTTGGGCAGGGTTGGAGGAAGTGTTTGAACCTTTAAACCCAGTACATCTGGCTCTGTTCCTACTTTCTGCTATGTGAGAGGGTGAAGGCAACACTTCAGCTTAGAGGAAAAGTTCAGCTGGTTGAGTGTTTCATACCTGCTAATTGCTTTTGTTACTTTATCTCTCTAAGGGGTTTATGCCAATGTGTTGTGCTTTCCTATTCCACTATGTCTAAAGAACAACAGTTCTTGGGACAGTTGGACAGGTTAGAAAAAGCAGGTTGACCTCACAAGTGATATTGCTGCATTCAAAAAGCTGCCCTGCTTTCTTTTCACCTGACAATATTTTTCTCACAGAGCTTTGGAAGTAAACCAATATTCCAAGAACAACAAATTTTTGTTTTTACCAGTCAGTGTGAGTCCTTCATAGACAGATATCATGCATACAATATTGAAAGGGCATTAGGGTAGAAGAAGACACGAATTCAGAATCTGCTGGTCCAAGATGTGGATTTAGCGTCACCAAGAAAGCATGCAAAACTTAGACTCTGAGTTCTAATACCAGAAATTTCACTTCGCTGTGCCTCAAATTATTATCCTATAAACTAGAGTTAATTATACTTGTCAGCTTTGTAAAATACTTTGAGGATTATTGGCAAAAATGACCATCTAGGAAAAAAGGGTTATTAATATTATTAGGACTGATGACACAATGTTAAGCTGTTCCAATTTTATCCAACGGCCAAACACCCGCTCCAGTTTTACAAATTGCCGTGTAGGCTATCCAATTTCACAAGCACACTTGCCACTCGGTGCCACAGCTTTATACCTCTGGCTCCACAGTCAAGGTGAACAGAGTATAATCGCCATAGAATTTATGTCAATTTTGTGGAAATGTTATGATTATTCACAGCTGAGACTTCAAAAGAGAGCTTAAAGCACTGGATAAGCATAGAGTTTCCCACCACGAGCCTCACGAGATCTACCTGCTGCACTCGCCACCGAGCCTGGAAATCTGCCCACCGAGCTGAAACACAGGGCCACATGGGGAGCCCAGCTCCTCTCTTTATGGGAGTGAGCCTGGGACAGCAATATTCACTTTTGCTTCCACTAATTGGCTCCAAAGTGACATTTTCTGGGCCCGTACAAAGAGGTAGACAGGGGATCGTCATACCCAAAGTACAAAAAGGGAAGCACTCCATACAGGTCATTTTCTCTCAGACTATATTTTAGTCAATAACAAAAAAAAAGTATAAATCCCCAAAAGCTGGAAAACTAATCTCTGCTAAACTTCTGCATTCAAACTCAGCCTGTGCCCGGTGCTCTTTACTGCAAATATTAGATCAGATAGGGCAATTTAAAAAGAAAGAAAGATACAGTTTAGTGGAACTATGACGGAGCAACTCTTCCTCTGTCCATAATAAATATTTATTAAGATGAGAAAACAAGGTCATTAATCATGGGGCTGATTCAAAATCCACCTCATCAGGCTTAGGAACATATGATCAACAGGGCTCTCTGCATGCTATTGATGGATGCCACAAGTTACTCACCTGGTCTGTACTGCCTCTACACTGCATGGTGTCCCCATAAGCAGTGCAGACAAGGACACATTGGGGTTTTTGGGAATGAAGGAGAAGAATACATGAGCTACACTGTGCCGTTTGTCCTCAGGACCAGAGAAAGGGGCCTGACCCCATTTCATTTATTTTTATAAATGTAGTTGTTCTAGGTGGGAGCCTTTGGCCTATCTGGTAACTTGCTGGGCTTTAAATAGCTTTAAATAGCCATTTCCAGGATGGGAAAATTAGCAAATACTTTAAAATTATCTAAGTAATAGATAATACAGAAATACAATACAATAGAGAAAAATTGTCTCTTGTGCTTTTAGAATCAGAAACATCACATTTAAAATCTAGTCAATCACCTTCCCTACAGTAACCAAAGTTTCTGCACACACACTCTTGAAGTTGGCTGACAAATGCTTTTATTAATTTGTCTGCAGAAGTAGGAGTTTTCATAATTATTTCTATTAAAAGCTGCAAAAAACCCCTGTTTGTTGATTGCAATTGATATCCACAGGGTTAGTAAAATGGGCTCAACCATGCAACACACATAATTTAAGTAAAACATTTGATGTTTGAATGGTAACTATCTGCTTTTGATACCATTTTACTACCTATATGAGACAAAAAAATTGTGAAGTTCTGTAGCGTGGGAACTTAATTAAAGTCTCAAAATAACTACTTTTTTTTCTTTTCCACAGTGAGGAAATGAGAGGTCTGAGTCAAAAATCAAGGTCTTCTTGCACTACATGTTTTACAGAAAGAGAGGAAGAAGCAGGCTCTGGTGCTAAAAGATAACTGTCTGGAGAGATGAGATTACAGGCATTAAAATGCAAGTACTGTTTTCCTTACGTTATAAAAGAGGAACTAGCAACTACATGCATCACGCAGAGGACTGAGTATCAATTTTATCTGAGATGAGAAACTTGCAGCTTGGAAAAAAAACCCTGTTCCAAGGAGTATCAGCCTCTGTAGCCTCTCCAGCAGGGTCTGATCTTGCATTGCCAGGTGGAGGGATCTCGATGGCCTGGTGGTTGTATCCAGTCACTGTCGTTTGGGCAGCCGGAGGCAAAAATGGACACTGGCAGGGATGTCATCTTGTGGCTTTGAGGCTGACATCTAGTTCTGGTCCTGCACTCTGTTTGCATCTTTCTGTGATGGAGAGGGAAGCAAGTAAGGTGCTGGGCTCCATTTCCTTATTTTCTTCCAAGTGGTTTGCTCAGTGCTCTCTGCTTTCAGCAGCCGCCCTCTGGGGCTTGCAGAACGGAGAGTGCTGTTCCACAAACAAAATGGAGCAACCACCTTCTGCTCTGAAATTTGCCTGAGAACCCAAGCTCCAAGACCCGGGGGCAGGGGGGGGCGGATTGAGCTCCTCCTCCGCTCAGGGGAAGCTCGCCCGCAGCACGGAGGTCTGATGGCCTCGCAAGCGACAGACGAGTCCTTGCTTACCTGACACGTCATGGTGCAACTTGGGGACCTCCAGACCGGAAAGCCAAGCTAGAAGTTGTAATAACTCATATCCGCTGCGGGTCTGCAGAAAGAGGACCTGAAACTCAGGCACACCACTGGCTTGCACAAGCCACATACCATTCTCAGGGCCAAATTTTGGTCCTCATGGATCCCTGGGAGTTTTGCATTAGAATTAAGGTTTGGTGTTAAGCAAATAAAATGTCTAGCTTGTGTCAGGTTTTCAGCTGCATTTTTTTTTTTTTTGTTTTTCCTTTCTGAGCTGTGAATGCATTCACAGCTAAATATGGCTAAGAGATTAGGTAAGCACGATAATAAAGGGTTATGGAAATGTGCTGACCACAACTCAAAGCGCAAGTCACAGTGTATGAGAATACACATGTTTGGGGGTTAGGTTTATGAGAAATAAAGATCTGAATGATGCTGTGCTTGCGAGTCATGGGCCTGGTGTTTTCTTAATGCCAGGAGTGATTTATTTCTTGTAAACAGTTTTGCTCAATTGGGGCATCCAGTTACTACAGACCTTGTTTGGTATGAAAACTAACGGCATAGAAAAATATTGGTCTAGCAAGGTTTAACTGGTTGTCAGCCCAAACATGTGGCTGAACATGAATTCCACTGCTTGAAATATCCTCTGGTCGCTCAACAACATCTTAATGTCAAGAGGAGATTATAGTCAGCGTTCCCATTGAGCCATGACTCAGAGGTACTGTATGGAAAGAGGACATTTCCAGCAAAAGCATGATATGGAAACTAAACACAGAAGTGCTGGAAATCTTCCCTCCCCTAGAAAAAAAGAAATGTGAAAGCCTAGCTCTTCTGAAGTGGAAGTTCGGCTGCTGCTGGGAACGTTATGAAAACACACATTACATGCATGGTTCCTCATATATAACTATGTTTCACAGCACGTTTCATCACCCACCTTTGCCCTCCCTTCTTTAATTCAGAAAAGATGCAGGAAGAGACCTTGCTTCTCAACAAAAATGAGTGCAAAACCTTGGGAAGGTGACATTTTTGCAAAGCAGGAACTCTGATAACTTGAAACGGTGTAGTTTTGCTTGCATTGCATAAAAGCTGGCTATTAACATACCTTAGATACTTTGAGAGGTATGGAAATGTTTAAAAAAAACATGGACTGAAGAGATTGGCCTCACTGAAATTTACATTAAAAAAACCCAAGGAGACACTTAAATATTCATAGTTTCCATTTCTAATCTTTCTCCCTGTAAGTTTCCTGACATATATAATTCTCAGTTATGTTTGTGAGATGCCCAGCATTCTGAGGTCAGATGCATATTTTCTGTATGGATCCAAATAGGTTATTTTAAAAGTTCTGATTCTGTACAGGCTTGCACACAAGAGTAACTCTAAAATGATCAGATTTATGCAGTTTTAAAGCCAGCCACGTACTGGCATATATATAAATGTGTGTATATATATAAAAAGTTTTTGCAGGATCATGCAGGATCATGTGATACAGAATCTAGGTGAGAAAAGAATAATGTATATATAATACGTGAGGCTGAAAGGATTGTGATCAGTGGCATGAAATACAGCTGGAGGCCAGTGTTGTGGTTTAAGTGGTTTGCACCAGGAGTTTTTACTGGGGCAAAGTGTTTAACATCTTCATTAGTGACCCGGTTGATGGAACACAGTGGACCCCCAGCAAATCGGCAGATTGAGAGAATTTGCCAGTTTTTTGTGTGCAGTGATTCAGTTCCTAGCAGAGAATTTTCCAGTTTTCTATGTGCAGCGATTCCGTTCCTAGCAGAGAATGGCCCGGGTCCAGCTATGACACTGGCCTTAGAAATCATCTGTAATGAGAATCTGAGCTGAATTTCATAACCAAGAACAAAATTTATGGGTGTTCAAGTCCTGAATTGGATATGAATTTTGTGGTTGGGGTTGTCTGAAATATTTGTTGTTGTTGTTGTTGTTGCAGGGGACCTGGACCTCACTGTGCTCTCTGCATAAACTGCATTAAAAGTGGCTTCTTCCATTAAAAAGCCAACAGTCAAAAAAAATTAACTTTTCTGCATTCAAAAGCCAACCATTCATCAGAATAGTCTAAAACTGTCCCCCTCGTAGGGGTGCCAATGCAGTGGGAGGTGTCTGCTGTCTCAGGGCTGGAATAAATCATTCAGTGGGATAAAGCTGATCATGAGCCACCAGCTGCATGAGAATAAGCCAAGGGATAACCCCAGATTAAAAGCCATCAAGCCATTCCTGGTCAGTATGATAGGGACTGGGATAATATATTTTTTTTTAAGCTGGCCATCTTTAGACATTATGGCAAAGGAGAGGTTTAAAGCGGGAAGTAAAGTAATGAAAATAGGGTAGGTTTACAGATATTTATGGGAAACTTCTTCCAAATTCAAGGGGTAGCTTGGAAAAATGCATGAAGTTGTGTGTCAGAAAAAATTAGCAAATAGACAACAATTATTAGCTTCATAGGCAGCTCAGAGCCTCGAGTTCCTGCTAAGGCAAAGAGAAACACCGAAATGATGCTGACTCTTGGAGACCTGTAATTTGATTTCTTCAGCTGCAGTTTGGAAGAGAATCCAGGCTCTGGTTACTGTAGCAGTAAAGATACAATTACTGCTGGCGTAAACGGGAACCTCTTCCAAATACAGATAAGCAGCAAAGGATGTAATATTGAATTATTCTGCCAGTTTAGAGGTGACCCTTCTGGAACAGGCTTGAGGCCCACATGTGCATGGCAATGTGGTGAGGTAGATCCCACTACTGCTTCCACAATATCTTTTCTGTGGCTAGGAGAGGGCTTCGGTGCTCAGGGCTGTCAGCTGGGCATCTTTCCTGAGCACTAAATTTATTTTAAAAAGTAAATATTGCTGGGCTGATGTGTGCACTTAGCCTTGATGAAGTCATTAATGTGGTTTCCAGCAAACTGTTCATAAAATTCATGGCTGCACTTAATTGCTACCATGTTCTTCCTCCTCACATATTCTTATATTAATAAGAAAAAATGCTGAAAGCCCTCATAAACTGCACACAGCAGAGGAATGCTTGAACTGCAGCTAGCTGGTCACATCACCACAGATATGCGGGCCAGTCGTAAAGCGGGGATTATGTGTCACTTAAGGCACTGAAAAATGGCTCAAACCCAGTTGTCCTGACCCAAATGCCACCAGCAGACACACGTTGCTGGGTGTGATGGGTGGGTGGGGAGAGGAGAAAAGGGGTGCAGCTCATTTAGTCTCAGAGATGTGTCACCTTTTTGGTTGGTGCTCTACTTCTGCGACGCTGAGCTGTGGGCTCACTGAAGAAGACAACTCGCCAACATTCCTCTAGGAAAAGGTAGGGTTGTCCCACCAGGGACAGTTTTTCTTCCTGGGAATTCCTGTGCAGTGCTTCTGAACTAATATCTCTACAAAGGGCCAGAACAATGCCTGGGTGCTGCCCAACCTGTTTAATTTGGCGCTTTCTCTTGGAAAAAGGGACAAAGGGGAGCAAGAGACTAATTAGCTGATGGGTGTATCAAAGAATTTCAGGTACCTGAAGTTTTTTTTTGCCTCTAGCTTGGTACAGATTTAAAGAGTTGTATTTATCTCACTTAACGGCAGCTCTTTAAAAGCTAAGCTTCTTGTCTAAACAAATTGTTTAGTGTCTCTGTATGGTTAGCACCTTCAGAGGGCATTAATCCCCTCTATGTAGGGATATTATAGGTAACCTCTCCCTGCTCCTGATCCTAATCCCTCCCTGATTTTTCCCTCATGGGTGCAGAGGGAATCTCAAAGACTCGCCCAGGTTAAGTCATTAACTTTTGGAGAGCCCAAACTGGGTGAGATAAGTCCCACTATCTGTGATGGAATCTCAGCCCCCCAGGTGCTATCAGGCTCCAGCAAGCTCATGCCAAGAGGAGCCGTGCTGTGTGGGATGGCAGTGCCTTGCACTTGCATTGCTGTTCCTCTAACTGGAGTCTCCAGGGAAAGTTTGAGTAGTGGCTCTGCGCCGAGATCAGCATTTCAAGGGCATCGCCTTGACACTCACAGCCTAGGAGAACAAGATCTTGTGCTTTGTCGGCACATCACAACGCAGTGTGATCCGTGGAGTTACGCCAAGCCAGGCATCCAACCTCGCATATCTAATTTATGCCAATACACGGGTTGCTGGAGGACATTGTCAGAGAGCCAGGACCCTCCTCCAGCCAGGTCAGATGGCTTGTGCCACAGAGTGGACCGATGTGTGCATAATTCAAACTACAGTGACGGCTCTCTTTTTAGTGAGTCTTTCATACTGGTCTGGGGTTTTGGCTTTGTGGACAGCCAAGCAGTTAATGACTGGGGTCTTGCCACTCTCTGCTGCAGAAATCATTTGGTCCACTACTTAAATTCAGCTTGGGAAGCGTCTGGCTGTGCATAACACTACATACCACCCCTACACAAGACTGGTTTCCCTCTAGCCACTGTGGGTGAAACAAGCTGTAAGCACAGCATAACTATCCTGGGCAGGATTTAGGCAGAAGATGGGAAATGAGACCTTCCATTTGAAGGTGCCTGGCTGTAGCAGAATAGGGAAAAACCCCCTTTTTCGCATCTCCCTCCAGAAGCTGACATTCAAAACTTAGCAAGAGGCATCTACAAAATGTTTGAGAGCTAAATGTATCACCATCTGGAATGGGATTGCCAGAAAGAGAGCGAGAGAAAGACTCCTTTTTCGCAAGTAACTTGTTTAATAAAAATAAAATTCCTCTTGCATTTCTGACATGGGACTGTAACCACTCCACCCTAACTCGCTTTGTCATGCTCAGATCTATGAAGTAAGAGGAAATTATAGAAATTTATCATGTCTGAGTTCTCAGGATTGATTATGACTCCCTGCTTTTATCTTCCAAACAGTCACTAAATCTAATTGCCTTGTTGTAATGGATTAACCCCTGTGGTCCACAGTAGCATTTATATTGTGTTCAAAGAGACTGTTACAGAGTTAAGGTGCTTTTTTGTAGCAATGTACTTTCATAACATGTAGGTGCTCTTTGGGCATAACTCAACCTTTGTGGGTCTTGGGGGTCTAATTGGCTCATTGCACTCCCTTTCTGCAGAGGATGAATTTCACATCACTTTGGGAACAAGTAGAGATGGGTCAAAGGGCCTTCCACAGCATAACCATTTCTTTTAAATTACAATGCAAGCAGATTTTGAAGCCCTGTGTTCAAACATCAGCATCTGTATTGTAATCAAAAACATTCCCTTGCTGATATTGGTGGGATTAGTATTATTATTAGTCATAGTATCTTAGCCCCTTGGAGACCTGAACTCCAGGGTCGGGTCCCCAACAAGGACCTGTATAAATACAGACCCTGTGTTAATAAAGTTACCACCTAAGCTGTCTTACACTGTGTTTGCCAAGGGCTAATGACTTACACACGGGCCCTCCTGGTGACTCAGTGGGTCCTGGTGACTCTCCAAGTGTTGGTAATGGGATCTGGTATCACAGCAGTAGGCATGAGATAAGAAGTTGTGGACAGCAATGGCAAGGGAAGGAGACAACTGCTACTCAGTGCGACAGTCAGTAGTCAAAGTATGCTGGCACCCCAAATCCTGACCAGTATCCTTGGAGGTGCAATGGGAGAAAAAGGAGGTACAAGGAGGGGTATAAAAGAGGAAAACGCAGTAAGAATGAGAAGAAAGTGAAAACTTCAGAGGAATGAGGGACAGGATCTGTGAAGACGTCATGTGGAATAGGGCCACCAATGTTAAAGGAGGAACACAAATGTCCCTGTCTGTATCAGGAGGAAGGAAGGAAAGTGCTGTGAGATAGAAAGGGAGCAAGCTAAATGGCACCAAAGAAATAAGGAAGGTTATGTTGCACCTTTGAAAGCACTGGTGAGAAATGTGAGATCTGACTCGGAGTAAGTTCAAGAAGAAAGGGAGATGAGAAAGATGATGGTAAGTCAAATGTGACAGGGGAAAACTGCACTGAAGGGCTAGGTAATATTAGGATGTAGAGTTGTCTGAAAATAGCTAAACAATATTTAGCTAGAACATCAGCAAAGTTACAGGAAGATGTACTGGTTAAGAGGGAAATCAGCCAAGTCTTGGCCTTGCCACAAGAGTCTCTCATCCAACAGGGGTGAGCGAGAAGTAGCTGAGGGTGAGCTCCATACATGGGAGGCAGGGCAGACCCAACAAGGGGGAGAAGACACAAAAGGAAAGGGTAAGCATGAGGAATTAGGGACAGAACCCACCACCAAGGCAGAGACCAGCAACAGAGATGCCAGAGAGAGTACGGGCCGTGCTTGATGAAACCAAGTTTAATGGGCAGCCTGTTGGTAGAGTGGTAGAGGTGGTAAGCCATGAATCTGGGAAGAGATGTCAGGACAGCAGGTAGATATGGAGATATGCCTTTGGAAAAAGCTCTATAAATGACACTTGAATCAGGTTTGAGGTTCATAAAAGGATTTTTAATGGAATTAT
>KZ506677.1:41180-67811 GCA_002844005.1 Limosa lapponica baueri
TAATGCGTGACCTCCTTCCAGTAGCCCATTCAGAGACGTGACTGGCATTTGCCATCTGCTATGTGCTCTTTCTCATACTTTCCCCAGGAGACAAGTGTGTGCAATAGGGGATTTTGCTTTCCCAAGGAATATTTTTAAGTGCTTGCTGATTGTTCTGTGTTAGAGGAGGCAGCTCAGCTTGCATTTCAGCAGAAGACAGTGACTTTTGTGATGTTTATTGATTCCTGGGGAATTTAATTCTACACTCAGCCCAGGCAGTCGGAAATCCTTGTCCTTACCTTTATTGCAGAAAATTCTCTTTAGCCAGAAAAGTGAATTTTTTGGTTTTGATCTTCATCATGGAATTTTTTTAGGAGAGGGGACCCCAAGAACACCAAAGCCCTGCATTGCAGCAAGTCACACCTGACACAGTGCACTAACAGCAACCATTTTCCTTTCTCTCCAGATCAGTACTTCTGGCAGAAAGGAGACACAGCCTTTGATCTCAAGCCCCAGGTAACACTTCACATTTACCCCCATCACAGCATTTACAATTCCAGCCCAAACCTGGACTTAAAATACAACCCGATTCATGAGCTCAGCCAAAGAGCACCTTTGTCAAGAACATTTCTGTGGTCCTCTCTACCTGAAGGCAGGAGGATTTTGAGAAGGAAGAATTAGTAACCCTGGTCCTAGACTCATCTCAAAGTAAGACCTGCCTGCTAAAATAATGGTTTCAACAGGGAAGAACCCAGAAAAACTGACCTCTGTGGACCTATGATACTGTCTCCTAATGTCTCACCCGGGCAATCAGAGCACAGACCTGAGCCCCAAGGTTCTTGTAGGCACCTGCTACTCAGCCTATGGGCCCTGGCTTTAGTCTTAGTTGTCCCAGTCTAAATCAAGCCTTGTCCTGTCCAGACCTAGAAAGATTTTAAGGCACTTCTGCAATCCCATCCCTGTGTTCTTCATGCCCAAGGTGGTCTTGGATGTTGATCTTTCTCCTGGAGTTTTCTGAAGAATCAGTCCCTGTGCTGGTGAACATCAAAGAAACAAAACAGAATACCCACACTTAAACCCTCTGTCAATAATACGCTTTATTTAAAAAACAATAAAATTGTATTTTATGATCTGTATATTAGATCCACTGGAAAACTGGATTTGAGGTATTTTCTGAACAAAGGAGTTTGTCATGGTCCTAATTCATTATGATCACCACAAATCCCTATTCGTGCCTGGGCACCTTGTAATCCCAATTATCATCACGAGATTTCCTTTCAAGCTGAGCACTTAACTGCAGCCCTGTCACCTGGAGGGAGGAAAAGGATTGGCTTCCAGCTGGTTTTCATGCCAGCCATGAGGAGGTCCCACTCTCCAGCCTTGATCTAGAGCTGGGTTTTGCCCCAAGGTCTCCCTCAGCAGCACAGCAGCCAGGCACAGACCTGCAGCATGCATCAGTGTTAAAGCCATTAACAGGATAGTGGCTGTTAGAAACTGTAATGGGAGCCTATAATTACATAAATACATCACCTACCTTCATTGAGGCCTGAATTAGAATCTCCTTAAAACCTGTGGCTAGTTGTCATTTCTATAGTTTGTCTTTTCTTACGTGTGTGCTGCCCAAGAATTACAAGCATAGAGTAATTTCAAGTTCTGACTTCATGCTGAGCCATCTCAGGGATGTCAGACTGAAGGACATCACCTGGATGACCTAATCTACTCCCCTGTGAGTAAAGATGTAACACATAATAAGCCTGGGAGGTCCCCCAAGGGCCTCTTCTGTGCACAAATTCAAACATCATTGGCTACATTCCTCAACACTCAGCAAAAAAATCAGATCTGTCACCCAAGAAAGAACAAGAACCTCAAAACCATAGTATTGCACAGGACGAGACCAGGAGAGACTCAAGTCATTGCCAATGGTTTGGGCACCTTCAATTGCTGGACACTGGCCAGGTGAAAATGTCCAAGGAAACTAACCAGTGCACAAAATTATTGCAAATCTGTTATGGAGAAAATTTTTCTGGCCCTGTCACTTATGAGTGGTTTAAACCTGAGCACAGGAGCAAGGAGAAATCAAGAGGGAAGACACAGTGCACCTGACCTCGCGTTCCATGTCAGACTGCCGCCAATCTCTGATGAATCTGAGAAAAACAGGGAAAAATAAACAGAAAAAAATCAGCAGCCAAGTTATTCATCAAAGGTGGGAAAAAAAATCTTCCTGGCCTCTCTAGGCATCCAGTGGAAACCCTGAAGCATGGAATTAATTAAATACAAAGAAACATAATTAATTTAATTAAATGCAGTCCTTTTAAAAAGGGCTGCTCTGATTAATGCCTGCTCCTGCAAAAGCTTATGAATATATTTAGCCCCATTCCCAAAGACAACATTTGCAGGATCTTGATTAGAACAGCTTAAAGCTCACTAATATGAGTGCAAGTGAATACCTTGCACTTACAGTGTGAAAGCAGACACAAGAAATGCCATTTTAAACAACACACTCAGAAAAGAGATGAAAACAGCACTCTGTTTAGTATCTTCTGGGGCCAGGAGGCACCATTCAGATCACCTAGACTGACTCTCTGCATAATGCCAACCACAAAACCTCACTGTGTGGTTCTCACATTAGGTCCATCAGACGGTGATCTAGCCAGATCCTGCCACCCATTTCCATAGCAGAAGGTTTGGTGGGGGTTTTTTGATACATCGATTTCACCCTCTGATAACACTTGGCAGCGGCTGAGCTCAAATTTATTAAGCCAAACCATTTCCCAATTAAGTGGCAGACCTTATCATATCATTGGTCTTAATCAGTTCCCACACAACAACACCCATTAAATAAAACATCCCAGCTGAAAGCTTTGGAAATGAGTGTCAGTCACCTCCAGCAGAGTTTGGGAAACTAAGGCTCAGAGACTGACAGTTACCATTGGGTGGTCACGTATTCCAGGACTTACTAGATCTGCTGTATTTCCTAACTTTCAAGATCTGGTGGAAATGACTGCTTTTTTATTATTTTTTTTTCCCTGCCAGATGTCTTAGAAGGATGTTTTCCTAAAAGCCTGGAAGTCTTACTTGCAGAGATGTGTTAAGTTTTATGGAAGAGTGACCAGCTTGTCACTTTTCATGTATATTTTAATTTTCTATATTACTAGGTTATCTCCTCAACACAGCTGATATGCATCATCTGCAACTATCAGAAGTTACAGCTCTCTGCATCATCAGTTACAGGGCCAGGAAAATTTTCTCTGTATCAGATTTGCCCGCAAATTTGGGTTTTGTTATTTTAACTATTGCAAACAGTGAATATTACTGGAGCAGGACTCATTGCATTTCCCCAGTTCACCACTTTTAACACTATGAATACTTTGATTTCTTACAAATGGGACTAATAAAAGTTTTAAGAATGAGCATTGTGGCTCTATGGAAATATTAACAGTTTTCCAGTGACTTTAGTTCTGTGAGCGACACTATAAATGTGAAGATATATTTGTTACTTTTAATTCAAGCTCGTCTTTTTGGTGTTAGTTCATCTTTTTTCTCTTTTTCTTAGTCAAAAGTAAAGCAAATGTTAATATCCTCTACCTCCAGATAGGAAGCAGATGCAAGAGATCTTAGCTGTTCTTCCCAAGGCCTGTTATGAGTTTTGGCTCAAATGTCAACATGAGTCAACATTTTACTTTTAGTGACAGGTTGGTTTAGTTTCCTATTTAGTATCGGTTGAAACACTCCAAATCCCCCCTAGAGACAAAACACTGCCTCCTTAACAGAAAATTGTCCTAAAAGCCTTAGCAAAATTTTCCAAAGTATTTTGTGTGTTTTCTCCCCATTTCCTTGAAATTGCAGGGAGAAGGAATTTTATCATCAAAGTGAGCAGAACTGGCAAGGCATGAATGAACACAAACCAAAGAGGCTCCCGATCGTGTCTGTCTTTGATGAGATCCATACTCTGCACCTATGTGCTCCGTCTGCGGGGAGATCCCAGCTGTAATGCTCGTGTTTCATCTGCAAATTTCAGTTCCCCTCCAGACCTTGAAGAAGTGACTAGAACGTGCCCAGATTTCATACAGTTCACTGGGTCACTTTTATGCAATCCTTCAGTCTCTTCTTTTTTTGCTAAAGGGTTCTTTTTGCTTCATAGTTGGCCATGTAAGCATCTGTTGGGTTGTAGAAGAACTGACTTCCACACAGGTCCATGAATAACAGGGAACCCTGGGGCCTTGTGACTCGACCTAGGCAGGTAGAACTCTTCTGTGAAAAAATCTTGAAGTTGCTACTTTGCAAAAAATGCAAGCAATCAGTTAGGAAACTTGCCAGAGGAATAGCAAAGTGTAAGTTCAAATCCTGGCTGAGAACTGGGCAGAGCATGGATTTCAACACAGCTTTTGCCCAACTCAAGCAGTAGCTGTGAGCACTGGACAGACCTAAGGTGCTCTCACTTATTTGTCACCAACAGGGACACCTATCTGCAAAGCGCTCCCATTTTTGAATAGACAGCATTTGCTGACGGAAAAGATACTTGTTGAAAATGGATCAACCAAAATCTTGGTTGATCAGTCGAACTCTTGACATAACCTCTGCGTGTCGGTGGGACAAGGAGTAACTCCCTTATTGAGCTTAGACTGTGCCTGTCCCACCTGAACTAAGGTGATACCAACTCCAGGTACTAGCTCTGGCTCCCAAACACATAACATACCCACAACAGGCTCTAGCAACACCCAACTGGACCATTAGAACCTTGCTTAGGCTTTTACATTTACATGGCACTATGTAGTTAAAACTGAGGTGCAACGTACTATAGACTATCATCAAGTGAACTCTGATGTGTGAACACCACAACAACACAAATTAACCTCAGACATAAGCTAAAACGAATTCACTCTGCCCACTCTTCTCCTGATCAAGATTTCATTATCTGTCAAGACCCTAATGCCAAAGGCAAAGTTTTGCATATCTGCCTCTGCTGTCTTGTTTCACTTTCCACTCCCTCCAAATCAGTACCAAATACCAAACCCTGCTGCTCTTAATTCAGGCATTCTTGGGGGCTTCTTTCTTTTTCATTTGTTCCAAAACAACATGGAAAATGGCACTGAAGAACTGACTTTGATTTTGACTTTCACAGTCAGTCCCTCCTGCCCATGGGTGACAATAGGAAAGGGGATTTTGTGGGGCTGAGCCACGGAGGCCAACCTGAGCTGAGGATACTTAATGTCAATGGGGAACCATAGAATGGTTTAGATTAGAAGGGACCTTAAAGATCATCTAGTTCCAATCCCCTGCCATGGGCAGGGACACCTCCCACCAGACCAGGTTACTCAAAGCCCCATCCAGCCTGGCCTTGAACACCTCCAGGGATGGGGCAGCCACAGCTTCTCTGGGCAACCTGCTCCATTGCCTCACCACCCTGAGTAAAGAATTTCTTCCTAATATCTAATCTAAATCTCCCCTCTTCCAGTTTGAAGCCATTGCCCCTTGTCCTGTCACTACAAGCCCTTGTAAAAAGACCCTCTCCAGCTTTCTTGTAGGCCCCTTTATTTACTGAAAGTCTGCTATAAGGTCTCCCTGGAGCCTTCTCTTCTTCAGGCTGAACAACCCCAACTCTCTCAGCCTCTCCTCACAGAAGTGCTCCAGCAGGAAGGAGGTACAACTGTGCCAAATGTCCTTTCAGTCACTGCAGGGTGCTCCTGGAACAGGCTCTGACATCATTTACCTGCGTGAAGTGCTCAAAGCTTCAATGAGTCTGAGATCAGAGACAGGCTTAAAATAAAAGAGAAATCATTTTCCTTCCAGCTGTCAAAATCCCATATAAATGATCAGGTTGCAGGAAAAGGATCCTGTTGCTTCACTGAATTTGATCACCCCTTCTTATGCTTTTTCCAAAACTCCAAGCTTTAAATGAGTTCTCTTCCCTGGGTTTAAAAACAGAGCAAAGCAGAGAGCTGGAGACAGATGTGACATGGGGCGATCATTTCACGGAATACTGCAAGAACCACCATGTACTATATCACATAGACACTGCAAGACACCATCAACACCCATACTTTGCCAACATGATGACAAGAACTTAATTTTGAACTCTAATCTCTAACCTAACATGATCACAACAAACAGCAGACTGGTGAACGCACTGAATTCATTTGCCTTCCCTATATATTTAGAGGCTTGTCTACACAGGGAAGCTGCTACGAAGTAAACTCAGGTGTGAGTTTACAGCACACAATTTCCTTTCCACTGCCATCTCATCCGGACACACTTTCTGCAAGTAAGAGTGAAGGAGGTTGTTTTACTGCACGTTGGGGCATGGGGAGGGGATCCTCAAATCCCCAAAGGCTTTGAATGGCCATATTACTTGCCCATGTGAAGTGCCTGAGAGTTAGGCACCTCACTGCTATTTATGCCAATGAAAACCTGTTCCAAAATCTCAGCTCTATCCTTGCCTGATTTAGCGCTGTTTGAAGGGAATGAAAACATGGGATAAACTGAGTAAATAACATGGGACTGCAGCAAAGACTGTACTGGGATTAGAAACGTGACATGCTTATCCTATATGAATAAGAATCAGATTTGCCATTGAACTGGCTGTGATGAAAATGCAAGAAAGCTTTTGAGAATATTTGGAAGCTTTTCCCTCTCTAATATATAGAAAGCAGATACTGATTCCTAAATAATTACTGAGACAAGAGGTATGTTTCAACTGGAAAGCACAAAACATCTGACTGCAAATATGATACATGGGAAGAGTGACTCACATACAAAAGGGTTTGATTCAAAATGGAATTATTTACTCTTGAAAGTGTCTGTTTATGGGGTGACTTGAATGAAATATTGAAACTAAGGATTATAATACATTTACACTAAGCAGGAGTTTCAAGGGGGGATGTTTGAAGGAAAAGGGAATGTATTATATAGGGGAGGGAAAGCATTGTACTACTGCTAGAACATGGACTTGAAGTCCAGAAAACAAATCATGATTCTCCTTGCTAAGGCTTTGCACTGCTAAGACTGTATCTGTCTTTTGGGTAAAAAGATTTTTTGCTCTACCTCAATTCCCCACTCTACTGAGTCAGAAATATAATAATTCTCTGTTTTTTTAGGGTCATTGTGAGGATTAATCCATCGATTTCTGTAAGCACATCCTGAATTCCTCAGATGATGTCAGCATAAGAATTGAAGGAGGCATTGTTTTAGGGGAAGAATAAATAGCCAGGAAGGGTTTTGGTTCAAAGGAACTGGAAGCAAATAGTATGAGCATCCTTAAGCAAAATTTAGATGACTTCACTGCTGATGATAAGGGAGTATTCAACAGTTTTACTCTTGAGAGCAATCAATATGTTAGAGGAAGACAGGATTTTTTTTATTAGCCAGAAAACTCTGCCGGGTCAGTATTATAAATGACAGTTAATTTTTATGCATTTACATTAAAAAAAAAAAAAAAGAAAACCAAAACAGGTTGCCCTTCTTTAGCATAAAATGTTCAAAGCATATATTTTTATAGAGATGACAGGCTCAGTGCTGAGATATTGTAGGCCCAAAGCACCTAGCTCCCAGTCCTGGTCCTACACAACCTTATATCCAGCTTGAATCCACACTTTCTGTGTGACTTACAGTGGAGAAAGACTTTCAAAATCATCTATTCCTTCTTACAGTCGGTGGAGAAGGTATTTAATTTATAGCAAAGGTTTCACAAAAGGATAAGCCTTAAGAGGCAACACTGAAGCTAAAGGCAATGAGTCCAAGATGGTATTTCTTCTTTTCAATTACAGCATCTTTCATCTCTGACTATTGTTGGATGTCATTCTCCTCAATCCTCCTCGTATCTGTTAAAGTATTAAAGTAACCAAAATAGTAAACATTAATAAATCACAGGGCCTGACATATCTTAAAGGGATTCAGCACTAGGGAAAAATTTATTTCTATGATAAAATGTTGCATGAGTAGCAAAAGCATTACAGTGGAACTTTAAGTTCCTCTAGAGAATTCATCTAGGTCTACAACGGAGAGACAGTAGCATTTGTAGTGATCACTGCCATAAACCATGTCTCTCAGCTTCTAGTTGGGGTTTCAGCTGCACAGGTGTTTCATAGGTCGGTTCATCCCACCTAAGCGAGGAGCTGTGGAGTGATATTGTCCTTCAGTGCTTCCTATAACATCAATAAGAGAGACATAATCTGTTGACCGTATTAAGGAGCCTAATCTACCTACCTACTTACCTTACCTTTGCAGGCCTTAAGTCAGGTGAGGTGCTCTGAACCCATGCACAGTGGTTTAATGAAACTCTTACAAAGTTGAATCTGTTCTTATAAGGCCTGGTCTAGTGACCAATAAAATCAGAAGAAAATACTTACGCTGACTTAAAAGAACAATCAAAAAGCCAGCAGTACCTACAGCTAATACCTAAGGCGAAACCAGGGGCATCAAAGTGGTGGTTATGAAAAACTGAGACTGATCATCTCTATCATCTAGGGAGCTACTCTAGGTGAGGTTCATTTTGGGGTAGTATGTTCTGAAGGATTTATTTCTTTTGAAATGTTGTTTCAGTGTTTTCTGCTCTGTCCTGAAGGATATAGGGGATTCCTGCAACATGCTGTGAGAACAGCCAAGGAAGATTTTGGTTTATCCTGCTGTCTTGTGGTATGTGTCCCAATGATGAGGCTTTTCAATCCAAAACAGTGTATGGAAAAAAGTTCTGCAAATGTGGGGAAAAAAATCACCCTCGTCTTTATTTTTTGAGATGATGTGTTATAGTCTTTCTAGTTAAAGTGCTTTCACTAGCAATCTGCTAAGGAAAATATGAAATCGGAATATTAAAAAGTGGAAATTAGACATTTGCCTTTTTAGATACATAATAAACAGTCAAACTTAATCAGATTCAAAATAAAAGCTAAGTAAAATCTACCAGTACTGCATCCAAAATGAAAAGAAACCACGGAAGAGGTCTGCAGAGCAATGTGTTTGGCATAGACTCTGCTTCTTGGAGTCACTCTTCATAACTGTTCAGGGCAGGATTTTCTATGACATCTCTTTTTGTTTGCACAGTAATCAGTCACTCAAATATGCAATCAGTACTCAAGAAAAGAGGAATTTCATTTATGTTGTGAACTCTAGATCACATGGAGAAGGACCGTATTCGGTTCATCCAGGGAACATGGTTAGATACAAATGTTAAGCTAAGATGCATATATATATATATATTTATATATCCAGTACTAAAGTCATGCCCTGTTTCATGTTATAAAAATGCATAGCCTTTTGCATTCTGTACTTCTGCCAAGGTCTACAAAAACCCTAGAGTACTATGCCTACAGACAGACCATGGCTTTGTCCTGGCTTGTGGTCTGTATCTTCTGTCTTTGTACTTACTATATATTGACTTTGTTGCTCTGGTACAATAAAATATTATTATATTCTCTATTGTAATACTGTTAAGTTCCATTTTCAAGAAGGGAAACTGAAGAACTAAGCAATGTAGCCTAAGACATGAACAGTATTATCAAGGAGCTAAAGCTAACCCATTCTTTTGTTACTGGAATTTTTAAATGGAAAAAAACTATCTTCAATATGGAAAGAAATACAAAAGTCCTTAGTCTTCATATAAAATTATTATTCAGGATAGTGGGGATTTTAAGGAATAAGGATCAGCTTCTGCTATCCTTCTCATGTTATTTTATACCCTACATGATGTCTTACTGTCCCAAAAATAAGGAACTACATATTTGGCTATATGAATGCCTGCATAGAAGAAATCTTTGAATCAAAGACACTTAGAAGAACACAATAACTCAGAGTATAAGCAATTAAAAATTAAGGAAGTTTATTGTGGAAAATAGAGTATTTTATTCAAAGTCACACACTAGTAGTAGAAATAAGGATGATCTTCCAACCCTGCTCCATATGTACAGTGTTCTAGTTAACATGCTACTCCCTCCTCCCCACTCAAAATTGTAAAATAAAAGGATGGAAGGAGCCTTGAAAGGTCTCCTAGTCTGTTGTGGGAAACCACACTCAGCTAAGTGATAGCTATATTATTCCCAGAAAAGGCTTGCTTTACCTGTTCTTAAACACCTCCTGTGCTGGAGATTCCACAGCCTTGCAAAGCAATCCATCTCAGTACTTAATTACATTTATGTTTACATTTTTCCCCACAGGCTATCCTAAATCTTTCTTGTTGCAATTTAAACCTATTTCTTCTTGTTCTACCTGCACTAGACGTGAGGATGGTTTTCTCCCCTCCTCTTTACTGCTAATTTCACATATCTGAAGACCATTGTCACATCTCCCTTCAGTCTTCTCTAGAGACTAAATAATCTTAATTCCTTCAATTCGCAGGTCATGTTTTCTAGTCTTCTTACCATTCTTGTTGAACTTGTACGTGTCTTCTGCCACTAGTCTACATGTTTCTCGAATTGAACACAGTAATTCAATTTCAATTTAGCCAAACCAAGTAGAGCAGAAGGATTACATCACGTTTTATTAATAATATTCCCTATTGTCCTTGTCAAATAGCATTTTATTTTTTACCAGACATTTCTTTATTTTGTGAAAATTAGTTTAATTCTACTCTGGTCCCTGAATATACTTTCAGAATTCACTTTTGGATGCCTGCATAATTAATCGTCTGTGTATGTACTGAGTTTTCTCTCTCTTCTATCACCAATTCATTCATGAGGGCATTGAATATTACCACAGAAGACTACTACAAAACTCCGCTCATGACATATTTCCTGGTAGAGAGTGTAGTATTGGCAGCCATTAGTTTCTCAGCATTTTTTTTTCTCCCATGTGTTATTACTTTGACTTGCTCCTAAGAATGCTGTTTAAAACAGTATCAAAAGCTTATTAGAGGCAAGATAAAACATCTATGCTTCTCCCTTATCCAAAAGGTCTGTTGCTGTGCCAGAAAAAGAGTTTGGTTTGGCAAGATTTCTTCTAAAAAAATCTGCAACAGCAAGTTTTACTCTTGTGCTGTTTTGCAGGCACCGTAATTCTCACTTATAAACTCTGGACAAAGGAGTCACCTGGCTTTAGGTTTTTGATGGGAAACCCAAGCAGCTTGATTTGTGGAACAAGCCCCTGAAGTGCAGTGTTTCTTTACCTCCTGCCCCCAAACTATCCACGTTGACCATAACAGTGTAAGCAGACTGGAATCCTGTTATAGATCTCCATATTTGAAAGCCAACCATATCCCAGGCTGCATCAAAAGCAGCGTGGCCAGCAGGTGATTCTGTTCCTCTACTCTGCTCTCATGAGACCCCACCTGGAGTACCGCGTCCAGCTCTGGAGACCGCAACATAAGAAGAACATGGACGTGTTGGAGCAGGTCCAGAGGAGGGCCACAAAGATGATCAGAGGGTTAGAGCACCTCCCCTGTGAAGACAGGCTGACAGAGTTAGGGTGGTTCAGCCTGGAGAAGAGGAGGCTTTGGCAAGACCTGTAACTGCCTTCCAGTACCTAAAGGGGGCCTACAAGAAAGCTGGAAAGGGACTTTTTACAAGGGCATGTCGTGATAGGACAAACGGTAATGTCTTCAAACTGGAAGAGGGGAGATTTAGATTAGACATTAGGAAGAAATTCTTTCCTGTGAGGGTGGTGAGACACTGGAACAGGTTGCCCAGAGAAGTTGTGGCTGCCCCATCCCTGGAGGGGTTCAAGGCCAGGTTGGATGGGGCTTTGAGCAACCTGGTCTGGTGGGAGGTGTCCCTGCCCATGGCAGGGGGGTTGGAACTAGATGATCTTTAAGGTCCCTTCCAACCTAAACCATTCTATGATTTTATGATATTTGTCTAAAGATGACAACATAGTTGTTCCAGTTGCAACTGCAGCCCAGCCTTTGGCTCCCAAATGTAGGCTTAAAAAGTTTTTTTTTTTTGTTTTTAGAAAGTGTTTTCTGCTTTTCAGCTAGACCTCAGTCATGTAGGGTTGGAAGAAGCAACTGCGCTACTGTTACCCCAGCAGCTGATCTGGATTATGTGTCACGTTGGGTGCTGTTCAACAAGGGGGCTACTGTCCTTGCTCCCACCCCAGGAGGACCAGCTGTGGGGCTTTCTTCACCGTCCCCTGCAGACAGACCTTCAGTTGCTCAGCTGGACAGGAGCCAGCCCTGATGTGAATGTCGAGCAGCTTCGTTAGTGCGGTGCGGCTCCTAAACAGATCCGTCCGTCCTGGGCTGCTCTCAGCGAGCCGCTTGGCACTTCTGAGTCAGAGCTGCTTCGTCTGCAGCCATGCTGTCACCCAGATGATGTGAGTGCAGGTCTGCCGTCTGTGAAAGGCCACGCTAACAAATTCCCTTTGTAATGCATATGCAAGCACCAGCTGCACCTTCCTTTTGGAGAGAAAGAGAATCCATATCCATTATTTCAGTATATTTTACAGAACTATTCAAAGCGCTTTCCTAATGTTATTCTTTCATGTCCCTAAATGTCCTTTCAGGCAACTAACCAAGTCCTACCGTCTTTTTTTTTTTTTTTTTTTTTTTCCTAATAGATAAAGACAGTAAGGGGAAATGGGTCTTATATTGCAGAGTGTTTTCCATCCCTGATCTCGAGTCAGTGGCCCTACAGCATCCAACTGCTGGATCGTGGGAGACATTCAGCTATTGGGATACTCCTATTGGTTCCCAGGAGAACAAGAAAGCAGAGGAAGACAGCTCAACTAGCCTGCAGATATGTGCAAATTGGGATATCCTTAGATTTGACCTTTGTTTAATGAACACGCCCTAAAAGTCCATGTTACCCACCACAAACCCAGCACAATAAGCCACTGCTTTCCAAACATCTTGACCCAAAATCCCCAAAGAGCCACCAGATACTTATGGCATACTTTAGAAAGCAGAAAGCACTCTTCAAAAGTCTTTAGGAGGAGGAGAAATCAATGGCTCCCAGATGTCCCATTGCTTCCCTGCAAGATAACCTCAACTGGGTGCTCAGCTGGCTCTGGGGTAACCCAACAGGGTTGGCTCCAGCTCATCTGTTTCTCCCCAGATCAGGAAATTTGGGTCTCTAGGCACCAGCGTAGCAAGGCAGCTGCCTGCCATAGGCAAGGTAGAGTATCCATATCTGAAGAGCTTGCAAACGATATGTAATTCAGGAGGCTGCATTGCCACCAAGACAATATACAATATGCCCCTTGGCTCAGCATCATTGCTGAAAGTAAATTCCAATCTTTGTAATTCACATTCTCAAGCAATATGTTGCTGCTTGACTTGCCCCCAAAGCCCAGGAACAGGAGGGTGAGAGATTTCTGTCTGCCATGTAATGGCTAAAGAGGTGGGTCCACCTTAAGCTCCTTATTATTAACCCTGGGACACCTCCTGTTTAATTCTCAGAATGTAAAAAACAGGGAAGATTTAGTTCACAGTACATTTGCAAAAAAGCTCAGACTATACAAATAAGCATCTTGCAGCAACTGCAAGTAGAGGCAAGTTCCAGAAAGGGAAAAAATAGTCTGATGCATGTCATCTTGTGGTTTTTTGCTAGATTAATGAAAAGCCCACACAGCATAATTATGTTTACAATAAGCTTACAGGAGTTTTCCCACAAGGTAGAGGAGAGTCATAGAGGGATCAGGTTAAACCAATTATTTAACCTTTACAGAGCTAAACTTGCAAGTGTTTCAGAGGGAGGGAAAATGGACTATTTTATTGGTTGCTTACAACCATGTATTAAAATAGTGGTCTCCTTTTTTATTCCATCATGTTGCAAGAGCATATCCTGGCAAATCCAGTTCAGATGACCGGGAAACAAATTGTTGGATGCCTAGATGAGTTAAATATTCCACTGCTAGCACAAGTCTGCTTTTAACTACCATGAATGAGTCTCCTTGAAAATATCCTAACATGTCTGGTAAGGCTCTTCGTAGAACGTGGCATCCAGATTGAGGGGTTTTAATGATAGAGTGAACAAATAAATCACCGAGCTTGACTGGGAGTTGTTGCATTCACTAAAATCAAGATTTCCTTTTCTGGAGCTGGCCTTTTGGGCTTGAAACAAGTGGGCAACTGTGGAAAGCACTGAAAAGAAAACAATATAGTATCATTTATCAGGCCTTTTGCAATGTCAGCTCTCCATTGTTCTTGCTTAAAAAAATACATAGTTCTTGGCTTTCCTAATTCATCAGAGAGACATGTAGTTGTTCTGGTTTAGACATTAGCATTTGTTTTGTTTATTCCAGTTCCAGTGGGCAAAAATCAAGTAAACCTGATTAATTCAATGGTCTACCTACAATTTTTCCAAAGGATATGTTAAGCTATGATAGAGTAGAGCTTGAGAAACACAGATATAACACCCTAGGGGCTAAATTCTATGGATGTTGTTGACAGAGCATCTGTCTAAATGATCTTCCAGCTAGTACTGGGCAAAATCAATTTTTTTTTTCATTTTGCTGACAATTTGAAAATGTGGGGAAGAAAGCCCATTACTGCTCAAAATTCAAAGACTTTGGCAAACTGCATCTTGGGGAAAATATTCAGAACACTTCATGTGTTTAATCTGGATTTGAGAGCTTCTTATTTTTCACTGAGATAAAAAAAAAAAAAGGGGATTTTGTAACAAATTGTCATTTCTGTCAAAAAATACCAAACAATTTCATTAAAAATGCTGCCTGAACCCCACCCGGTTACTAGTTATAAAAACACCAGCCAACACCATGCTTTACACAGCAGATAGTAATCAGCTGGCGTATAAGAAGAATGTAAAAGAAAATAATATCTGAATGGTCAACCTGGGGCTCTCCAGCTACTTGCTCCAAAGATGTTCATGCGTGACTCCCATGCTGGTGCTGTGCACAGGTTGGGACCTGCTGGGAAAGCCACCCCTCCAGCTGCCAAAGAAACCATCCAGCACGGGCATCCCAGACCGTGCTAGGTTTGAGCACTGTGTTTAGAAATGAGTAATAGGACCCCACAGGGAGACGTTAAACTTTTCCACCTGCGAATGCCTCCCAGCAGTCCTCTGCTCCCTGCTGTATCTGCTCTACATAGGGCAGGTCTCATTTGTATGGTGATTTTCGGTCGGGGAGGTGCACCACCTGGGTGTGCATGGACTGATCCTTCCTCTGTGTCCTACAGCAGGTGACATTTGCTCTTTAAAATCATAGAATCATAGAATGGTTAGAGTTGGAAGGGACATTAAAGATCATTGAGTTCCAACCCCCCAGCCATGGGGAGGGACACCTCCCAGGTTGCTCCAGATTGCTCCAGGTTGCTTCCTTCCTTTAGAAGGAATCCTAGTGGCAACAACCAACAATAAATTAGCTGCTGGCCTACCATAGCATTGTCTGGCCAAGAGACAGTATGGTCTGCAGGTGTGAAGCTGCACATCGAACAGTACTCAAATTCCTCATTGGCTTTCACAAAACTCAGAGGAGATAATGCACCTCAAGAGCAAGGTCAAACGTTTTCAGTCATGAGATTTCCAGTTCAGCAACTCAATTCGTACTTGGGTAGCAAAGATGTACAATTTTCCAGTTCTGCTAGTCAAACATGAGGGATTCATAATCTTTTCACACCTCTGCAAATTAGGCCAATTATCTATATACCATAAAGGAATTGGCTGACTCAAGGTTTCATCCAGGAGTGGGAGTGGGAATAGATGGAGTAATGATCTGAGGTTTTTCATTGCATATATTCCTCGCACCATTTTAACCAGAGCAGTCGAAGTGCTACAAAGTCAAGCAGAGATAGGAAACCACCTGATAAATGGATGGTATTTTCTGATTCACCCGCATTACTGCAAATGAACTGTAACAAAGCATAGGTAAAAGGTAACTTCTTGTGACGTAATCTCTAAGATTATGCCCTGGCTCCAAGTGAAAGAAAAACATATCAACATCCTTTGCCACAATAACTTTTAAGATTGCCCAACAAGTACTATTAAAACACTCTAATTTTCAGTTCATTGTGACTTTCCCAAGGTTCTGTGTTGGGACTGAAATTTTCCATTTTGATTGCTAGTGTACAACTGATTTTTTGTAACTTCTTCCCTTTTTGGAGGGGAGAAATTTAGGGTGAAATGATTAGCTATTTCCCAAAAGAAGACTAAACTATTTTTTGGTGTTAAATTCTGGGGATATTTTCTTTGATTTCTAATGGGAACCTCAAATTTTACAGCTGGCTGGCTGCTATGGATAGGATGAGTCTTTTGCATTCCCCGTGAGAATCTGCCCAGAATTGGCAAAGTTTCAGGCTTTTGAAAAACCACAATTCACACAGTTTTAAAATGTTAAGCAACTTCCCCAAAGCTTCTCTCTGCCCAATTATCCTGTCACCTCAAGTGGCAGAAGTCCGAGAGGGTGATACGGAGGCTTCAGCCCTACTGGTGGCTCATGTGGGTGCCAGGACCATTCCTCCTGCGGGAAAGTCTACTTCTTCAGGTTGCCTTCTTAAAAACCTAGGAAATGAAATAAAAAATGTTAACTGCAGGAAGATGCAAAGGTTAGGAAACACCAAATTTAAGAGTGTTTGTGCAACTTCAGTTTAGTTTCTTGTGTCTAAGTGGCGTTCGTGCAGATTTTAATGACTCGATGACTTCCTACATTTCCCATTGACCCCTCCTTCATTCAATGCAATGAGGGTCTGCTTTGGGAACCAGCATTCTGTCTGAAGGAGGCATTTTCAGTACTGCTGTCTCAGTGCTTTCAAAGTGTGGAAAGGATAAGAAAATAGTAGAAATTGAAGGTCGCAGGAAAAGAAAGGATGGTCTCTTGATTAAATTAGTTGAGTTGGATTCACTTTTATCCTGGTGTTTGTTAAGCCCATCTTTGCTGATTGAAACCAAACTTTTCCCACAAATCATTAACCATGCATTTCTCATCTTCTAGATATCTGATAAGATCATAGATTCTGACTTGCAGAAGCAGCTATCATTCCTGATTGCAACCGAACTCAGCGTGCAAGATCAGGTCATGTGTCTCATACTGTGTCCCCTTAGATCTCACTTTTCATCAGCCTCCGCGTGCCTTGGTTCTCCGACAGACCAACAGGGGTGACAGCACCCCCTCCTCTCTGTTTTGGGAAGACTGATGAGTGAATGTTTGTGAAGCCCTCGGATCCTGCGGTAGTGAACCCCACAGGAGAAGCCACAAGGAAATTAATAATTCTGTCTTCAGAATGAGATTTGTACTGTAAATAAGGCCTGGGGTCACACTTCAGATAATAAGCAGAGAACAAAATATTGAATTAGGAGAGCACCATCCATTTTGAATGAGGTGGTGGAAAATATACTAGGTGTTCGTTTAATTAAAGACTTATATAATTCATACACACAAGGGAAATGATTTAAGGTTCATTTTTGAGTTAAGAATTGATTTGCAACCTTAATAATGCTCTTTTAAAACAGTGTGTGGGTGGCATGTATGTTTGTTATAGCCTGCCAGCCAGGTAATTCAGGGAAAGAGGGAAGCTTTGAGCTTTCAGCCCCTGGTCATTTCTTATGGATAATTCACTACCTGCACATCCTTCCTGGAAGCTGCTACATGTATGTTACTGATGGCTTATAAAAACAAAACAAAACCAGAAAGATGTAATGCAATATTTATTTAAAATCCCTGTTTTGGGAAATCATTGAATCATGTCTGTCTTGAGGCATTGTGGTTCTTTTTCTAAATACTTCTTACTGAAGATACTTCACTGTAAAACAACTAGTCTTAGGGCTGCCTGTTCCAGGGCCAGGGAAGAATTGTTTGAAAGACAACTCTCAGCCTTTCAAAATTAGAAATTCTTTGTTAAAACACCCTCTATTTTCTTTAAGATCAAAACCCAAGCTTGGTTTGAGAACATGGGTTATTATTACAAGGGATTTTAAAACCTTGTCCTGAGCAGACCAATGTGGTCACTGGGTTTTTACCTATGAGGCTTTTTTTTTTAATCATGAGAGCAGGCACCTGGAGTCTGTCAGGGCTTTTGCCTGAACCCAGAGTATCCTTCATGCTGATCCCTCTTCCAGCTTCAGACATGGTCCTATATTATGGAAACAGAAAATCAGTGCTGCACCATGAAGCTGGCACACAGGGAAGATTTCCTGGCTGGAAATGGCTGGGTCCCAGTTTGAGGAGATTTGTAGGGGCCTGGGACTGTGGCACTGAGCAGACAGCTCAGGAATGAACCACAGGGGACTTTTGGGCACAGGGTTGAAGAAAGCAGAGGAGGAAACCCTGACTGAAATATTACTGTCCTGCACATGTGTGGTGATGGATCAGACACAAGTTACCAGAATGGGACTGCTTAAAATAAGGAAATTTGGCTCATATCTAATAACACAGGTCTCTGGCTACAATTTTGCCTGTATCATATACATTGTCCCCAGCCACTATGGGGGTCGAGACAGACAGTTGGGGCAGCTGCACTCTTAGGGGGGCAACAAAGCAGCTGGTCCCAACTCTTGTAATTAACTATGTACATTTAGATGAGGAAAATCCCCCAAAGGCACAAGTCAAGAGCATTTCTAGTGTAAGCATCTGGAAGCAAATGAAATGAAACACATTTTCACTAGTAGGCAATCAATGATTTTTTTTTTTTTTTTTTTTTTTTTTGCAACCACTAGTGCCTCTTGTCAAGAATCTTCCTCTGCTTTGTGAACACCTAAAATTAGAGCGGCCTGAAAAAGAAAAGCATTGAGCCTCTGCAGGTCCAACAGAAGTCACTAGAACTCAAGATCTAACCCTGGAACATTTGACTTTTTACCACTCATGGCTGTATAATTTGCTCCTTGTATAATTTCCTGCCTTAGTGATGCAGTTTAAGAACTGCAGTCAAATTTTATTTTCTAATGACGGACACAAGCAGCCAGAAGGCACTTTAATGGGGGGAAGAAACTGGCTTCTCACTTGATGTAAAACGCCCCCAAATTCAAGAGCGTGGTCCTCTGGCTTTTTGGAGGAGTCAGAAAAAAGCATCTCTTCCTTTCTATTTTCCTCTCACTAAATAAAAAGAAAAGGTTGCTTTCCTGGGCCTCCCAGGAGAGTTTAAAATAGTCCTAAAAATGCCGCCAAAAGGACTGTAAACATCTCTCTCCCTAGGATTTAATTAGTAGAAAGAGCTGTGCAACCAAGTGTGTATTTAAAGCAATCTAATAGCCGTTGCCATGCTGAAGTCTAACATGCCAGTTTGTGCCTGAAAAAGAGAAGGGGTCCGGACAACACCTTCACTTCCATAAAAGTATAGCTGGTGAAGGCAATAAATGATATTTGCTCTGTTGCCAGCTCATCAGTTCTTATTTACCCAGCCAATGCAACAAAAACTTAATGCAAAAATGTACTGCAACCTTCTTCTACCCCTCCCTCCCTCTTCTGCTCTCTCTCTTCCTCTCTCTCTCTCTCTGGGATTGGCTTATTTTAAAACTATATTTCTGCCTAGGCATTCAAAAATGCTGAATGCCTCAAGCAAACTAGTAGAATAAGCATGTTTCTCTACTGTTTCTTGGCAAGGTCCACCGCCTGAGTCCTGCTTTAAATTAAAGCACATGTGGCTTGAGTTTAGCATTATCATGAAAATGAAATTACCACTTTAGAAAAGTCAAGTTATTTTGGAAGTGAAAACTGCAGGTCAGAGCCCACCAAAATTCCAAAAACTTGCTCGAAAAATGTCTTGTTGAAGGTTCAGAGCTGCTGCCGCGGACAGTGCATCCTTTTGGGTCCTGATTTATAGTCTTCCCCTTCATGGTTTCCTACTTTTGTTACACGCTCTCGGGAAAACCTTACAGACCTTGGCTCTCTGTCACTGGCTCCCTCTGCAGCTCCTCCCCTGGAAAGGGAGAGAAAAAAAATATCTATCAGAAATCAGCTACATTGACCCAAGGCTCATCCCATTGTTTTGAAGTCCTTTTGAAAATTGCCCTGGCACTGGTAAATACAACACAGCCATGTTAAAGCGCTGGGTTTTTGCTCAGCTGAAACCCCTCAGTACTATTACATTAATTTTCTTTCCGTCAAACGAGGGCTGTGTGGAGAGGAGACAGGAGCCCGCACTCTCCTGGCTCGAAATGGATTCTCCTGTGCTCCTTTTCATGCCCAGAGGTTTGAGTCTGTGGTAAATCTCATCTGTTGCAGCAACATGGTGGTTTGAACAGTGTTTGGGGTTTATCTTTGTGTGTATGTGCTCACCCCTGTGTGTATATAAGTATTTTGGTTAGTTAATACTTACGTTAACTATATGTTTTTCTTTTCCTCTGGCTTGTTATCATGCAAAACTAGATTCATCAGGTCAAAAATAAAAACAGATAGACATTAAGACCCACTGTTGTTATCAAGAATGTGACAGGAGTGGATATTGGCTTGTCACGTCGTGGTGGCAGTGAGTCCTTCTATAGGATGCCACTTGTCAGAATCTGAACTTTACCAAATGAGTGGGTTGTTAAAGAAATATTATCAGACAGGCTTGATTCTTTTGCTCCACAACATTGATTTTATTTTATTGCAATTCCACTGACTTCAGTGGAGGGAAGCCAGTCTCTGGGAGGGTTGGGGAGGAGGAGGAGTCAACAGTCAACATGCCAAATTGTGCAGCTGAAGTTGGAATGACCAGTGCATTGTATAATCCTGTGGAAACATGTACGATGATTGTGCAAATGGATCTGGTAATCTGGCTAAGAAGTCAAGCCACAATAACTCACCCTGTTCCCTATACACAGAAGCGTGTACACTCATACACAGAGTGAAAACTGTGTCTGGAAGAAAATAATTCGTCAGCCAGCAAACCTCAGAGACAGTTGGAAGGACAGGAGAATGGTGAGCGCCAAGAAAATTTTCCCCAAGCTAAGAATTAGTAATACTGCCTTGCCTGTTGAGGTTTGCCAACATGACTGGAATTGGTAGTGAAACGACTACTGATTTTCAGAGAATTTAGATCAAGCCTTGAAAGGGTAGAGGGCTTTGCGTTGTGGGGAAGGAAGCACAAGAAGCACCGTGTTGTGGGGCAACAAGGATGAGGACTCGAGGGTCACCAGTGACATCCCTTCATGTCCCTTCCTGGGCATTTTAAAACAAACTTGAATTTGTACTCAAGATCTGCTACTGTTAATTTGCTAATTAATCCTTATGGGTTCCTTCCAACTCAAGATATTCTATGATTCTACCCCAACAGGTCTCCGTTCTCCCACATATGACTGCCTCATGCCATCCCATGTGCCAGTATATCCTCTCATCAGTTGAACACACCTGGTAGGCATTAGGTAGTTTTCCAAACAGTGGATAGTTGAAGCTAGTTGTTACAGGTCTCTTATTGCCAACAGAGCACTCCTACCTAAGGTCATAGGATACAAAACATGCAGTGAGTGGTCACTTCTGCCCTGATGACCTTTCAACCAAGCACTGTGTTTCTGCATTAAGACAATAGATTCTTACCTAAGGAAGAGGCTTAAGTTCCATATCTGAAAATAATATTTTCAAAAGTGAAGTTAGGGACCTGGTGGAAAAAATATAGCTCTTAGGGTTCATAAACAATGAGAGGATCTAAATGAGTTATTGTCAACTCAAGAAAGAGATCCTGAAGTCACTGCAGCTCTTTGAAAATAAGAACACGGATATTAGCAGTCTAAAAAGCAAATAGAGAGAGAAAACTTGTTATCAAAGACTAAACTATAAAGCATAAAACATCACTGTTTAGCTATATGAATGACTCAGTCTCATTTTTTGATAACTATCTGGAGTTCTGGTCACCTCATCTCAAAAAAAAAAAAAGATGCGGGGATGAGGAAAGGTAAAAAGAATAGTCATCAATGATGATCAGATGGGTGTACGGTACCCTATCTGCAAAAAGAGAAACTGGAAAAGAGACAGATGCTAGAAGATTGTAGAAACGTGAGAGTTATGGAAAAAGCAAACAGGAAACAATTTCTTTCCGTTTTGTAGAAGATGGGAAGTGGAAAACACTGTAGGAAATCATCAGTCTACAGGTTTAGAACAAAAAGAAGTATTTTTTCCTCAATAATGTAATTAAATGGGGGAACTCGTTGTTGGAGGCTTGTACAGAAGCCAGAGGTGTTAACGAGCTTAAGGCGAGATTCAAAAAACCGGGAATAATGGGTGTACTAGTGAACAGGCTGCAGCATTCAACTCAATAAAACCTCTGCTGAACAGTCTGTGGGATGATGAGTGGGTACACTAATAAAAATCGCTTTATTTTCACCTGCTTATTAAAAGCTTTACCGTTGCTCTACCACAGAAATTATGGGGAAGGGTCCGCTTTAATATAATTATTCCTGGATTGGTGCACTCAGGGTTAATGTGAAAAGCTCCACATTCAAATCCTCTCCCTGACTTTCAATTCAGACCTTTTTTTTTTTCTCCCTGTAGAGCGCTGCGTATCTGCTGAGCCATCCTCTTCCCAGAGTGCATCTACACTGTCATGTTAGCTCATGCCTCAACTTTGCACTTAGCCCTGAACTCTCTGATCATCTGTGCCAGTGTTAGGCTCATTCTCTGACTCATGTCTGCAATGAGCTAACTGGCTCTCCAGGCAGAGGAAATGCAGGAATTCAGGAGCAGGAAGGCAGGTGGGAGATGATTTCGTCTAGTGGTTAGTGCATGCACTTGAAACTCCTACTTGCCAGTTCTGGCTCCATATATATAAAGGAATAGATATGGTTTCTGTTCCTGTAATACAATACACACACAAATATAACATATATATGAGAAATATTTGTATTAGATATTATTTCTTAAGTATATTATACAGTTAACAAGGAGAGTATTAAACCCAAGGGAGAGCAAGAGTGAGAAACTCTATGTCTGAATATTCTGTAGACTTTTTCTGCAGCAAAAGGCCGTGTTTCAGCTTTGGATTCCCATTTCAGATTATGTAAAATGGCACTAGAACCTAAACAGCCACACTTCAGCCTTACTTCTTTCTGCCATGTTGACCTGACTCAACCTTCAAAGGTCCCCATAAAGCCACAAGAAGGTCATAGCTCTGGACACAGTCCTTTCTCCTGCAGATGGGCTATGGGTCTGGTGTTGGCTCCCTTGAGAAAGCTGTAAATCAGAGGGAGTCACTCAGCAGGCAAGATGCAGGTCTTAGGCTGCCACATGAATCCAGAAGACCAAAGACTTTGATGATGTTCTAGATGGTAAAAGGTCTGCCAGGATGGGATACAGGTTCAGATTAAGACATGTAAATGTAGATGACTACCTCCAAGCTGATCTCAAAACTCCAGGTATAGTTGCTGGAGATCGAGCTGGCAGATTCAGTGAGGTCTAAAGAGTGACTCAGCTGATCAGATCTAGGTGTCTTAACCTGCAAATTGGCTCCCATCCTGACTTCCCATGGCTGCAATATAAGAACCTACATTTCTGAAGGGAATATATGCCTTTCTAACATTAGATTATATGATTTAGGCTCTCAAGGATCTAAATTTTGTCTGCAGACCCTAAAAAAATCTTATGTAGGCTCTCTGTCCTGCAGTTCCCCTATTTTAAGAAGGTCACAAGATTGCTTCCTTTCTTCTATGGCATGTAGCAAAGACAAATATAGTAAATGTTTTTAAGCTTTCAAATACTATAGTTTAAGGTGAAGTACTTTAAGTAGATATCTGCCAAGTAAATATGGCATACAGCAGTTCTCATTTACAAAGATAAGAAAAATAATTTTTGTTATGAATTTTTTATTTATGCCCCAGAATTCCACTGCCTGATCTTCATACTTATTGTATAAGTGTGAGAAAGAAATATATATTTAAAGACTGCAGTATCTCTTATTTGGTTAATGTCCTACAAGTATTTAAATGAGTCATTTGATGGCTCTGCACTTCATGATTGGTTAAGCTATTTAACATACTTTATTGCTTCTGTGATTTATTGCCTGATGAGGACACTCAAGAAAGTCTGAGAACCTCTTTGGGGTTTATTGAGCTGGTACATATTTTATGCTGATTTCAAATAAATCAATGTCTATTACAGCATAAAAAATGGGAACATTGGAAAGAACGTTGAGGGGAACTATTTCCGGAGCTTTGTGTTCTGCTTCATGCATAAAGCATGAGGGCTTCATTAACATGGAAGTATGTGCATGTGAACCTTTAGGTCCTTATTAATCATTTTGGTGACTAATACATGGAGCTCAATGATTCCCATAAGCTTCTCTAAAAGAAACCATAACATACACACTGTGTGAGATGGTTCCCTAAAGGAGTCTGTAACAGTAATGTCTCAGATACCTTGTACATAGGGAGGTCTTGATAGGTAGTTGGATTGTTCAGCATGTCCTTCCCTGCCCTGCTAATTGTGTTTCAAACAAGCCCATTGAGGAATAAGGCAGAACATCGCCAGTCCTTGTCTTGATCAGCTGGCACCTAGGTCATTCATGGCCCTCAATAGCTCTGGTGTTGTTTTAATGACAGCAGGACTGAATTCTCTGTGAATCGGGAAAAATTGATGTAAGCTTATTGACCCAGGACTTCACTGTGATGTAAGTTCTCCTGTGGATGGAGTTAAGGTTTCAGGATGATTAAGTCATGACTCTTTCTCTCGGCAGCTATCAGTGGACTGTGAGGTTTTCTCTGGGGACCATCCTAAGACTGGAGAAAAACACAGCTCCTTGAACCTCTAGTTTGTGCTAATGAGGGTGGGAGAGCGTGTAGAGAAGTGGCCCCCAGGTGTTTTGTGGGGTGGTCATTCCCAGCAGAGGACAAGAACAACAATGTCATGGTAGTGCTGAATGTTCTTTCAAGAAGTCCTTTGCAGTCGCTTCCAGCCTTGTACCCTCTGCAAATTTAATGTATCTACTCTCCATGTCATGGTCTGGACTGACCTCTGTGGAAATCTCTTATAGCTTCTCGTTTTGGCAGATTCCCACCTACTCAACAGATAAAATAGTTTGGTCAGTTTTACACCTAAGCTAATTTCACCTGGACTATGTCTCTAGTTTGCTTATAGGAATGGTGAGTGAAACACAATTGATTATGAAATGCTTCAACTTTCCACAATCAAAAAGACCTGTTTGCCTGTTTTGAAAGAATACTAGATTGGTTTATTCTTGGCAAATCCTTGCTGGCTGCTGCTCCTCTCCTTAGCATTTTCCAGGTGTAATAATTTGTTCGGTTGCTTATTCCAGATTTTTTCTGGGCCTAAAATGTAAACTGACTGGCCTTGAATTCTTTATTCTCCTCTTCCTATAATGGGCACTATTTCCAATTTCAGTTTTTCACCTTTCTGCCAAAGACTTGTCAAAGATAATTGCTAACATTTGTAAGACTGCTTTATCCTGCTCTTTCAGGCTGTGTATGTTTGTGCAAGCATTGGGCTGCAATTGGAGTGCATTGGTCGTAAGAAACAGTAAGTCCCAATGACCACATTCTGTGTGTTTGGGTTTTTCCTAAGACTAGTTCTAGTTTGGTCTCAGGGACTTTATGTCCATTAGCAACTACTAATTAGCACTCCTAAAGTGTGTCTTCCTGTTTAGTTTCATTGTGAATTCTAAGCTTGTCTGGAAAGCAAACCAGAGCAGAGTAAATGGACCTGATTATGAGATCCTCTCAAAAAGTGCATCCCTCATCCTAACTCATAGGACGTGGAGCTGCCTCCTCAGTATCCTGGACTGGAGTTCATCAGTCCCAACCAATATGAGAATAAGTAAATCATGGAAGTATTCATTGTGCATTATGTTGATCATCTTAGAATTTTAAATGAGAACTTATTGAAAAGTTGTTGAGCATATCCTTGTTGTCAGCATCATCTGACAATAATTCTTCCTCTCTGTTGGGTAATAGGCCAACTTTCCTTGGTTCTCTTCCTACTCCTGATGTATCTATAGAATGATTTCTTGACATAATGTATGTTTATTGCTACTTTAATCCCATTTTGTGTTTTGGCCTGTCTGACTTTATGCCTAACATATTTCTTTCATATTTTCATATACTCATCCTAGTAATCTGCCTTCATGCTCCTGTGTGCTTCTTGTGCTTGGGGTCTACCAAGAGCTCATGCTTTATCCAAGCTGACCGCTCCTGTTTCCTATTGTTCCAATGCACAGGTTCAGAGCTAAAGCCAGAGCATGAATTTGGATGCAATGATCGCTTAAGATCCCTTCCAGACCTTTATTTACATGATACTGTGATGGTTTTCTTTGTGATGCCATGGCAATAATTTATTAATACTGCTGGTACATTGCTCCTTGGAGAATCACAACCTGTTCTAGTAAAACTGTTGCTTTCATGTGCAAGAAAGGAAGAAGATCGTGACCTGTGTCCAGACCTGAACCAAAGACTATTCAGGATATTCAGGTCATTCAGGAAGAAAGAAGGATGGCAAGTACGGCCACGAAGCTGTGTTTGCAGAACAGCACTTCATAGCAGGTCATGAAGAGACATGAGGGAAATTTAGTAACTGGTCTGGCTGAGGATTAAAATTTCTATGAGTCAACAGACTGGCTTTTAACCAGAGAGAGTCATGTCTAGCATCCTACAGCAGTTGAAAACCTGCTATAACCTTGGAAGTGTCCAAAAATGTTATGCAAAAACAGAGCTTTTTTATTATTATTTTGTGTTGTGTGTGTTTGGTTTCTTTTCTTTTTTTTTTTTTTTCCTTTTTTTTTTTTTTTCTAACTTTGTCTTGCACAAAAGGCAGCAGAGTTGCCCTGCTCCAGAAGTCATGGCTTGTGTTACAAAAGTACAGGAGAACTGGCAAGAAACACGGGGCCCATGAGAACAAACTAGCAACACAATGGATTTG